>JAXIVJ010013532.1:7500-36935 GCA_036785665.1 Chirona hameri | reverse complement strand
ATATATATATATATATTATATATATATATATATTATATATATATATATATATATATAATATATATATATATATATATATATACATATATATCACTGGAATCACCATATCTAAATAACAGGAAACCAGTATGCCACAAGGAACATTTTGCATTCGTTTCGTAAAAATCGCGGAGACAAGAATGTCGATTTTAGGGCATTTTATAGTAAAACATGTAATTTTCGGCGATTTTTCGCGACCCTTAAATATTTTTTATTTCAAAATTGTTGATACCATTGGACTCAGCGTAGTCGAAATAACGGGGAGGAAAAGTGCGCCACCAAAGAAAATTGAACATTCGTGTAAAAATGAACCGCCCTATTGATGTGTGTGTGTCCTTTTGTAGCTGCGGCGGACCTTTTAGACCCTTTTATACTAGGAATAGAAAACACTGATTAATTTCCTTTATTACGAGCGGCTGGCCTGACATGCCCCTCCTGAGGTTTTCTTGAATAACTTTTTGCACATGAAGCGCATGCTGCTAACATTTTTAGTAGCTGAGTTTACAAACATTATACATATGCTGTACAAACTTAATTTGGAAATTGCTTAAGTGGCTTGGGAGATAATTATGTTTTGATGACATCATGTTGGTGGAATAACGATAAATATTTGAAAAATGGTAGAAAACAGAGTTTGAAGGAAATTGCAAGCACAATTCACCAAAAGGTACAAATGGCATTCTCTTTAAATTGTTTATCTCGGATTTGCAACATTTTTGGGTTTTTGATCTCTAAAATAAAAAAAAAACTGACTTTTTTTTTAATCCCCCACAAAATCAAAATGTTCGAATATTTTAAGAAAACCGGAATATATGTGAGAGAACTGAGTATGGGACAATACCGATATCAAATTCAAAAGCAATATCTTCATTTTTTCACTTAGTGATGGATCCCTAAGTGTAAGAAACTGATGACGTCATTTTTTAATAACTTTTTTGACTTTTTTGGTAAGATACGAACAAATAATTATTTTTTCTGTATTTCGGAGCAAAAACTGGTGTAGAAACATGCCTTTTTATTTACATTCATCAATTTCTAATTTTGAAGGTTTTCTGAAGAGCAAAAATCGCTGTTCTGGACGTGGCAAATCCGAGGGTCACTTCACTGAACCTGGAAGGTTACCCGTTGATCTGAAACCTAAAAGTCGCATACTGTTAGATTCCTCTCATGACAGGCAACATGCTGGTTCTTATTGCATTGCTCTAAGTTGATTGGTTTGGAAGTTAACAGGGGGAGGGCTTGTCAGCCCCCCCCCCCCCCCCCGTAGGGCGAAGGTGAAAAAAGTTCCTGTAGGGCGAGGGGTAAAGCATGTTTGCTTTATTATATAAGTCAGCTTGAATGACAAGCTGACTTATTTGCTGAGCAGCCCCATCCAACCTACCCTGTTTGAGACCAGTGCCGACTCATGTGGGTGCGTGCCTACCACTGCGCGTGGCGCGTGCCTCGTGAGGGGTGTTGAAGTGTTTTCTCACAAAAACTCTGCAACGGCTGAGCCGATTGTGTGCAAATTTGGTGTGTGGTTAGGGACCCCTCAGTCGCCAATTTTCCACAAGTCAGGGATGGGATGCTTCTGTACGTGCGCACGTGCACACCCTTATTCTATATCTCAGGAACGGCTGAACCGATTGCGTTATCATTTTGTGTGTGGTTAGGGACCTCTCAGCCGTTGCCTTTCCACAAGTCACGGGTGGAGTGCCTCTGCACTTGCGCACGTGCGCACCCTTTTTGTATCTCAGAAGCTACTTGCCCGATGTAGTTGAATTTCGTCATACATTTCCTTCGCGCTCGCTCGTTCATCGCCAACTACGACGCCTTACTGGTTTTAGGGTCTGGATAACTAGGCACTCAAAAATGCGAAATATTTTATATGTATCAGCCCAAGAGCACTAACCCATAGTGCCCGTCGTTTTTTTATAATGTGGTTCATGGCTGGAAATCCATAAAACGTATTTGAAACTGATAAGCAACTGCAACCAAGCTGTTAAAATGCTGTGAGGAAAAGTCGAAAAATATCACATTTTTGTGCCACTGCGGTGAAATTCCTTTTATCTTTGCGGTGGAAGAATCTCATTGAGTGGCTGCCACTCAATGAGATTCTTCCACCGCAAAGATAAAAGGAATTTCACCGCAGTGGCACAAAAATGTGATATTTTTCGACTTTTCCTCACAGCATTTTAACAGCTTGGTTGCAGTTGCTTATCAGTTTCAAATAAGTTTTATGGATTTCCAGCCATGAACCACATTATAAAAAAACGACGGGCACTATGGGTTAGTTCACGAAAAAACGATAGTTAACAAACATCATGACATCGAGGATTTATCAGGACGCACGTATGCAATATGCGCCGCGAAGCGGCGCGTTTTTTGTCTCTTAATTTGTCACCATTTCGCATAAATAGGGGAGTTTTCAGCAATTTGATGGGGGCATCAGGGCATTGGTGGGCGACTCTCCTCATCCTATATTCAAGGGCCCCCCGCCTCCCCCTGTTCCACCGCCTATGGAAGCGGATCCGACTCCCGGGGGCCCCGAGGGCTCCTCGAGTCCGATACGTGTTGTTGCCTCTGGTATAAAGGCACGTTGGTGACCCTTCATAGCCCAAGGGACGGGAGGCATGAATGGGCATTTTTTTTAATCTCATAATTTAGCAATTCTAATTTAGCATCATTTCGCGATTTGTTTTTGTCCGCAACCAATGCTTGTGATTTCATTGCGGCACTAGGCCATTGTTTTCCCCTCCTGGATTCAAGGAGGCACGGTTCCCCAGTGCTTCCCTTCGCCTCTAGTGCCGCCTACCTGCACGGTGGTGCCCCTGGTGCACCGGTGCCGTGGCCCTGGTACGGCGGCGCGGTCGTGGCACTAACTAGTACGCCGGCGCGGTGGTTCCCCTGGTACACCGGCGCGGTGGTGCCGCCGCGCTGGTGCCCCGACGAGGTGGTTCCCCTGGTGCCCCAGCGCGGTGGTGCCCCTTCACGGCCCATAGGGGGAGGTCATGATCCCCGTGACCCCCCCCCCCGGATCCGCCACTAGCCATAGCTCGTGAGTTATGAGAGCACCAAATTTGGTGTGTGTGGGTGGCCAGGGCAATCTGTCGATACCCTTTATTTGGCGCTGGAGTCCCGGGTTCGAATCTCATCGCCGGCATTTGCTTTTTCTGTTTTATTTTTATTTTTTAGATTAATTCAATCATCATCAACGGGCCAATCAAACCCATTTATAGATGAAGTCATAAACGTAGCAAACACACTAAAACACAAACATACCAACCTAAAAGACACTATACAACATGTGATATAAAATGCGATATAAGACAAAGACATGAGATGGGTACATTGACTAGACATGACGACACAAAAATACCTGCGGCCTACTAAAAGACATGACCTTATGAGATAAAAAAACTACTGACTACACTGACTAAGAGTATTGTAGGTGGAGTAAACGATAACATGTTTCCTAAAAGTTATGAAAGACACCATATGTGATTATAAAATGCGATATAAGACAAAGGCATGAGATATTAATAAGTAGGTAACATGACTAGACTGACAACTCCAAATATAACCGACGGTCTACCCTAAAAGACATGACCTATGAATTATAAAATACACTATGATGACACTGACTAGAGTATTGTAGTAGAGTATACGATGGCATGTTTCCTAAAATTACAATCCATGTATGCCAGGATATCTCAGTCTTTGTAGAGTTTAGGGAACGAGTTGCAGTGACGAGGGATCTTACAAACATACTAGACTTGACCGTGTTCACTCTGGCTTGCGGCACGTGGAACAACACTCTGCTACGGAGTACACGGGGAGCAGCTGCCAACGGGATATGCTGCAAGGAAAGACGAGTCAATTTTGTTGTTGTGAATGTTTCTCAGGACGATGATGTCGCAATTGTAATCTCTTGCAGCGAGAGATGCTAGTCCCGAATGACGTAGTAGAAGGGCTATCATAATCCAAAGCGACATCTGCAACACGACGCGAGCGCAGAGCCAGTCAGGAACTTATGCTGAACTTCTTCAGTTCCTTTTAAGTGCGTGTTGGCAAGCTCCTCCCCTACAACACAGCCATACTCTAGTATTGATCGAACATTTGCGCAGTATGTCGATATGATTGACTTGGGATTGACATCGTACAATGAGCGACCATTTTTCCCGGTTTGAACGATCTCATCAAAATACCGAGAGCTGTTGGCTTTCTTCAGCACAGCGTCTACATGGGCACCAAAGTCAACTTTTCGTCTAATAATCACTCCAGATCTCGGCATTTCGTGCACTCTTTGAATCTCCCTCACTCCCATCGGGTAAACGCCTGTGATGGGTTTCGTTCGCAGAGTTAGTGAGAGGATTTTACATTTCGCTGGTTCCCAGTTTTAACTGCACGCTGCCCGACCACTGGGCAGAGCTAGAGGAGATATCAGCCTGCAGCCGCGAACTATCCACTACAACTGTCAACCCTAGCATATAGCTTAAAATCATCGGCAAACAGGAGACAATCTGAACGTACGACAGCTGGCAGGGTCATTGACATAGCAGGCAAACTGAAGAGGGGGCAAAAACCCCCTTCTGGCGTCCTCGACAGTACAGGGCCCACGCTGAGACATTGGCTATCACAACAACCCGCTGCTCTCTTTCAGACAAGTACGATTTGAGCCAGGACAGTGCTTTTCCGGTCATATGATACGATTTTTTCCATTTTTAGAGCCAAGAGTTGATGATTATACAATCTGAAATGCTGAACTATAGTCAGTATAAATACGTCTGTTTGAGAGCAGTGGATATGTTGTTCCAGCCACGCGCAACATCGACCCCAAGGTTCGGGGACACAGAGCGCCCCGGCATGAAACCATGCTGCTGACAAGTGAGAACCGGGGCGCACATTGACTCACCACGTACTTCTCACACACCTTCTCCAATATCTTACTGAACAGTGGCAGCAAACTAACGCTTCTGTAATTTCGTCGCACAAGACTTATCCCTTTTTTAAAATAGGTACGATGTATCGCACGTTTCCAAGCTTTCGGACAAACGCCTTGTTCAATAGACAAACTACCAACTTTGTCATTGGTACGGCTTAGTTCATGCGCACATTCGTGTATGATACGGGCACTCACATCGTCGGGACACATGCATTGTTCTATTTGTGGCCTATTTGTGTATTTGTATTGAACGGACAAGATCCTCTGACACATCAAATGAGGACAGATTACCTATCGCATAATCGGTGTCGGAGGTATCATATTTATGCCAGGGTCTGAGAATTTACTAGCAAACGTGCGGTTCAGTAGCTCAGCCATTCTCACGATCACTTTCATCTTTTTACCACTGTCTATAAACAAGGCGTGCTAGCGTTTTTTTTCCTTTTATACACTTAAGAATGGTCCAAAAACGCTTCGGATTAGATGGACAGATCACAAACTAATCCTTTCAGATAAATTGCAAATTCGTTTGCCTTTGTCAAGGATTGTCGTTAGTGGTCTCAAATTATTAGTGACCTTACTTGGTGTAGTAGTGTAGTAGCACCTATGTATTTATCTAAATGCATGCCAGTGAAGTGTGTAACCAGTTTTACTTTGTATGTTGCGGTGTTGCTAATCGTTCCAAACCTGCTGCACTTTGAAAAATGTTTGTTTGCGACGGAAAATGAAAAGGATAAAACCGACCTCCTGCGATATGAGTATGTGCGAGGTCATAGTTTTAGTTTGTCATAGTTTTACACCTTGTAAACGTCATATTGTCATAGTTCGCATCATTTTAAGAGCAATGACATGGAGAGGAACCTGCCGTCAAAGTTATGAATTGCCTAAGTTGTCAGACTGATAGCTAAACAATGGATTCAACTTTTATGTGGCCCTTTCTAGGCGAATATCTGTATGGCTACGGTTTTGGCCCCGAACACACAGCCTCCGTCGTGAATGGGGGATGCACTATAACTAGTGGCCGGCACTGCTCGATCACTATAACTAGTGGCCGGCACTGCTCGATCACTATAACTAGTGGCCGGCACTGCTCGATCACTATAACTAGTGGCCGGCACTGCTCGATCACTATAACTAGTGGCCGGCACTGCTCCATCACTATAACTAGTGGCCGGCACTGCTCGATCACTATAACTAGTGGCCGGCACTGCTCCATCACTATAACTAGTGGCCGGCACTGCTCCATCACTATAACTAGTGGCCGGCACTGCTCCATCACTATAACTAGTGGCCGGCACTGCTCCATCACTATAACTAGTGGCCGGCACTGCTCCATCACTATAACTAGTGGCCGGCACTGCTCCATCACTATAACTAGTGGCCGGCACTGCTCCATCACTATAACTAGTGGCCGGCACTGCTCCATCACTATAACTAGTGGCCGGCACTGCTCCATCACTATAACTAGTGGCCGGCACTGCTCCATCACTATAACTAGTGGCCGGCACTGCTCCATCACTATAACTAGTGATCGGCACTGCTCCATCACTATAACTAGTGGCCTCTTGAATGATTTTGGACGAAATTTGCTTTTTGGCACTTGGGACGTGCCACGTGCCACGTGCCAACCCGAGCGACACACCGCTGGAAAGCGCTTGCCGAGCTCCATCGGTACACCACATTTGGCCTGGCATGCTCAATAATAAAAGTGCAATAAGTGCAATACGATCGGTTAACCCGCGACTTACTCACTATAACTAGTGGCCGGCACTGCTCCATCACTATAACTAGTGGCCGGCATTGCTCCATCACTATAACTAGTGGCCGGCACTGCTCCATCACTATAACTAGTGGCCGGCACTGCTCCATCACTATGACTAGTGGCCGGCACTGCTCCATCACTATAACTAGTGGCCGGCACTGCTCCATCACTATAACTAGTGGCCGGCACTGCTCCATCACTATAACTAGTGGCCGGCACTGCTCCATCACTATAACTAGTGGCCGGCACTGCTCCATCACTATAACTAGTGGCCGGCACTGCTCCATCACTATAACTAGTGGCCGGCACTGCTCGATCACTATAACTAGTGGCCGGCACTGCTCCATCACTATAACTAGTGGCCGGCACTGCTCCATCACTATAACTAGTGGCCGGCACTGCTCCATCACTATAACTAGTGGCCGGCACTGCTCCATCACTATAACTAGTGGCCGGCACTGCTCCATCACTATAACTAGTGGCCGGAACTGCTCCATCACTATAACTAGTGGCCGGCACTGCTCCATCACTATAACTAGTGGCCGGAACTGCTCCATCACTATAACTAGTGGCCGGCACTGCTCCATCACTATAACTAGTGGTACTGCTCCATCACTATAACTAGTGGCCGGAACTACTCGATCACTATAACTAGTGGCCGGAACTGCTCGATCACTATAACTAGTGGCCGGCACTGCTCCATCACTATAACTAGTGGCCGGCACTGCTCCATCACTATAACTAGTGGCCGGCACTGCTCCATCACTATAACTAGTGGCCGGAACTGCTCCATCACTATAACTAGTGGCCGGCACTGCTCCATCACTATAACTAGTGGCCGGAACTGCTC
This sequence comes from Chirona hameri, assembly GCA_036785665.1. Lineage (NCBI taxonomy): Eukaryota > Metazoa > Arthropoda > Thecostraca > Balanomorpha > Balanidae > Chirona > Chirona hameri. The sequence continues at coordinate 29,360 of JAXIVJ010013532.1, read as the reverse complement.
CATCACTATAACTAGTGGCCGGAACTGCTCCATCACTATAACTAGTGGCCGGCACTGCTCCATCACTATAACTAGTGGCCGGAACTGCTCCATCACTATAACTAGTGGCCGGCACTGCTCCATCACTATAACTAGTGGTACTGCTCCATCACTATAACTAGTGGCCGGAACTACTCGATCACTATAACTAGTGGCCGGAACTGCTCGATCACTATAACTAGTGGCCGGCACTGCTCCATCACTATAACTAGTGGCCGGCACTGCTCCATCACTATAACTAGTGGCCGGCACTGCTCCATCACTATAACTAGTGGCCGGAACTGCTCCATCACTATAACTAGTGGCCGGCACTGCTCCATCACTATAACTAGTGGCCGGAACTGCTCCATCACTATAACTAGTGGCCGGCACTGCTCCATCACTATAACTAGTGGCCGGCACTGCTCCATCACTATAACTAGTGGCCGGAACTGCTCCATCACTATAACTAGTGGCCGGCACTGCTCCATCACTATAACTAGTGGCCGGAACTGCTCCATCACTATAACTAGTGGCCGGCACTGCTCCATCACTATAACTAGTGGTACTGCTCCATCACTATAACTAGTGGCCGGAACTACTCGATCACTATAACTAGTGGCCGGAACTGCTCGATCACTATAACTAGTGGCCGGCACTGCTCCATCACTATAACTAGTGGCCGGCACTGCTCCATCACGTTGCCTTGGGGTCAACATCGGAGAGGATGGAATGACACCACTTGCACCGAAGTCAAACAACACGCTAATGCCGTCGCCATATTCAGGCTATAACGGGCGCCACCTATGGTGCATGCTACATACACCTTTGGCGCCACCTATATGACAGAAATAAACGGTGCAGACCGCCGAGAAAGTTCCATGTTTGACCCCTGGGGGGGGGGGGGGTAGGCTGAACCCCCTCGGGGTCACCGACATAATCGGCACTGGGGCGTAGTGACTTGCACGAGACCTCCAACTATGGAGTCTGTGGCACCATCCATTTGACTTGTGAGGCCTCTTGAATGATTTTGGACGAAATTTGCTTTTTGGCACTTGGGACGTGCCACGTGCCACGTGCCAACCCGAGAGACACACCGCTGGAAAGCGCTTGCCGAGCTCCATCGGTACACCACATTTGGCCTGGCATGCTCAATAATAAAAGTGCAATAAGTGCAATACGATCGGTTAACCCGCGACCTACTGGGGGGCTATTTTTTGCCCCCCCCCCCCCTCCCGTTATTTTGAAATAACTCCTAAACGAACAGCGGTATTGTCACCAAACTTGCAGTACCTTCTCTCACATCAATTCTACACATTTTGGCAAAATGACAAATATGAGGCTATGATAGGTCAACCGGGAATGATGTCATAGTGACGTCATGTTCTTCAGTTTTTGTTACAAAATAATGGTTGGCGGAAAACGCTGTCAAAGGTACGATGTTTGAGATAAACTCAATTGTCTTACATCAAATTACTGACAATAGACCGAGCTATCAAACTGCCATCTCGGATTTGTTTTACTCAAAATTTTGAGAAATCCAAATACCTTCTTTTTTTTACAAAATTTTCAAGAAAAAATAGAATTATCCAAAAAGCGGAATATATGTGTTTGAGACGTGTGCGGTGAATATGTGTACCAAATTTAAAGTCGATGTCTTCAAAAATGACTGAGTTATGACCTTTAAATGACAAACATCGGCCACTTCTCACGCATTTAAAAAACGCATAAAAAACGCATTTCTATGTTTGCTTTTTACTTCTATTTATATGGAACAAACAATGTTCTAAGGTCATTTTTCGCGTTCTAGACGAAAAACAAACCCATAAACATGTGTTACAACGCCTAATGACCATAATCTGCAGTTTGACCTCGTGACCTCAAACCTTGACCTGACCCAAAGTCATAAACAGCTTAGAAATGTACTTAGAAGTGTCCGACACACGAATCATACCGATTTATCGACAGCTTATGTGTTTAATATCGCAATTTTGCGCGACAATTCCATCAATCGAGGCCTTTTGACACGGTCAAACATTTTGTACTTGACCTGACCTGTGACGTCATCGGTGACACCGAGGTCAACAATATTATGTTTCCCTCGATAAATTTACCAGGGCTATCGAATGCCGTTTGAATTTTTACATTCGGTCCAGTAGTTCCGGAGATCCGAGGGGGGCAAAAAATAGCCCCCCCCCCAGTAAGTCGCGTTATTAAATATACCCCAGTAACTCGAGGTTAATGCAGTAGGCATAAACAAATTTGAGTAGTGAAGTGCGTAAAATCCTACTTAGTTATGTATGTGTGTCGAACTTCATTCACTGTAGAAGGAAGGTCTTTTCTGCAGAAACATTTGCGTTTGCCTTTGTCAAAGATTGTCGTTGATTGCCTCAAATTATTAGTGACCTTACCTGGTGTAGTGGTGTAGTAGCCTATGTATTTATCTAAATAGCATGCCAATGAAGTGTTTAACCAGTTTTAGTTTGTATGTTGCGGTGTTGCTAATCGTTCCAAACCTGCTGCACTTTGAGAAATGTTTGCTTGCGACGGAAAATGAAAAGGATAAAAACCGACCTCCTGCGATATGAGTATGTGCGAGGTCATAGTTTTAGTTTGTCATAGTTTTACACCTTGTAAACGTCATATTGTCATAGTTCGCATCATTTTAAGAGCAATAACATGGAGAAGAACCTGCCGTCAAAGTTATGAATTGCCTATGTTGTCAGACTGATAACTAAACAATGGATTCAACTTGCCAGTAACAAAAATATGCACGACCATTTTCATCCTCCATTTTTATGACACCAGTATCAACCAGAGTAGAAACATCATAAAAAGTGTGTGTGTGTGTGTGTGTGTGTGTGTGTGTGTGTGTGTGTGTGTGTGTGTGTGTGTGTGTGTGTGTGTGTGTGTGTGTGTGTGTGTGTGTGTGTGTGTGTGTGTGTGTGTGTGTGTGTGTGTGTGTGTTTGTGGGGGGGGGGGGCAGTGAAACTTTGGTCTCGTCTTGACTCTTGAGAGAAACCAAACCACCCTAGACAATATTTAATTACAGATTTGAGCTCTTCTCATCTTGGCAAATCTTTTGCTATCTCAGATTTTCCTCATTAACCCTCGTCCGGGTAGGAGGAGGGGGGGGGGGGGGGGTGCCACCCCCTCCCCCCTCGGTTTTTCTGAAATAACTCGCATAGTTTCTAACCGATTGCAATGAAACTTTCAGTACCCTACTTTTGAAAATATTTGACACATAATCTGCAAAAATCTGAATTTCTAACCCACATGACCCGTGACCTATGACCTGTTTCTCAAGGTCATGTCAGGCGCAACTGGCGTCCCGCAGATCGATGCTTGTAACTTGTGCAGTTTCCGAGTGTTTGTTGTTCAGGAGCATATGAAAAGGTGTTTACAGGTGACAGTTGTGGTTTCCACTGAGATTGTGACCTCGATTGACCTTTTCAAATGTCAACTGAGGTCATTGACCTCCGATGACCTCAGATGACTTTTTGGGGCTTCTGGCGGTTTCTAGGACAATTTGTGACGCTGATTTCAAACTTGGGATCTATGTTAGATAATTATATGTTCCATTGGGGTCATGCGCATCCACAGGTAAACCGAGGTCACTGACCTCATATGACCTGACATGACCTTTTTGGAATTTTGCAGTTTTTAGGACATTTTGTGACGTTGATTACGAATTTGGCACCTATTAAAGATTATGATATGCTCATTCACGATTCTAGCTCGATAAAATTCAATTTATACGCATTTTCAATTTTGATGACTTTTGGGTCATTGACATGACCTCAGAGGTCACATAATCACCCAACACCTTCAAATCGGATATCAGCGGCTTCCTCTCGTCCCAAGCAACACGCTCGTTCTTGAATCGAAGCTCTAGCTCAACTAGGGGCGAAACGCTAAGGGGGCGGGTCGTACCAACCCCCTACCCGAACACGTAGTGATTTTGCCCTACCCGGGCGAGGGTTAAGCAAACTAAAATATTTTAGCCAAAAAAATGAACAAAAAGTTAGGGGCCATGGGGCCAGTCTGGCCCCCCTGTTTCTACGCCTATATGACTCAATATATTTAGCAGGAAAATAACAATATAAGCATTTTTCCCCACTCTCCCTTTCCTGTCCGCCTACCTACCAAACAGTATCGCAACCGCAAGTCTCATTAATTCTTGTTCCCAATTGAAGGCTTTCACTTAATATTGTTAACAATTTGTGACGGAAGAAGATAAATGCAATTCATCCTCGCTTCCATGGGCGTCGAAAGCGGGGGGACGCGTCCCCCAATATTTTCGGATTTTAGCATTAGACCTAAGGTTGAATGGAAATAATTGTCTTAACCCTCGCCTGACAGCCCCCCCCCCCCCTGAGGTTTTTATAGAATAACTTTTTACACATGCAATGTATCTTGCTGAAATTTTCGGTAGCTGAGTTTACAACAATTATACGTATGCTGTAAACATTTAATTGAAATTGGTTAAGTAGTTTCGGAGATAATCATGTTTTGATGACGTCATGTTGGTAAAAAAATAGAAATATTTGGAAAATCGGAATTTTAAAGAAAATTGCAAACGCAATTTACCAAAGATACAAAATGGAATTCTCTTTAAAATGGCAATCTCGGATTGTCAAAATTTTGTGTTTTTGACCCCTAAAATTAAAAAAAAACTGTTTTTTTTTAAATCCCCACAAAATCAAAATGTTCAAAGATGTTAAAAAACGGAATTGATGTGAGAAAACTGAGTAAGGACAATACCCATACCAAATTCCAAAGCAATATCTTCATTTTTGACAGTGATGGCTCCCAAGTGTAAGAAACTGATGACGTCATTTTAAACAATAACGTTTTTTCTTCTCTTTTTTTTGACAAGATACGAACAAATAATTACCTTGTCTGTATTTCCGAGCCAAAACTGGTCTAGGAACATGCCTTTTTGTTTACATTTATCAATTTCTAATTTTGAGGTTTTCTGAAGAGCAAAATCGCAGTTCTGGACGTGGTAAATCCGAGGTCATTCACTTGACCTGGAAGGTCACCCGTTGACTTTTAACCCAAAAATCGCATACTGTTAGATTCCTCTCATGACAGGCAACTTGCTGGTTCTTACTGCATTGCTTAAGCTGCTTGGTTTGGAAGTTAACAGGGGGGGCTGTCAGCCCCCCTCCCCCCCCCCCGTAGGGCGAAGGTGGAAAAAGCTCCCGTAGGGCGAGGGTTAAGAATGCCTATGTCCCCTAAGTCTTGGGAAGGTGGCGTCGTCCTTGCTCGCTTCTGTGAACTTCGCCGTCTCTAACTCACCTAACTCATGTCACTTCTACAGATCTGTCACAGACTTCCCCATGTGGCTAACTCACCACACCGTCACTTCTACAGATCTGTCACAGACTTCCCCATGTCGCTAACTCACCACACCGTCACTTCTACAGATCTGTCACAGACTTCCCCATGTCGCTGACTCACCACACCGTCACTTCTACAGATCTGTCACAGACTTCCCCATGTCGCTGACTCACCACACCGTCACTTCTACAGATCTGTCACAGACTTCCCCATGTGGCTGACTCACCACACAGTCACTTCTACAGATCTGTCACAGACTTCCCCATGTCGCTAACTCACCACACAGTCACTTCTACAGATCTGTCACATACTTCCCCATGTCGCTAACTCACCACACAGTCACTTCTACAGATCTGTCACATACTTCCCCATGTCGCTAACTCACCACACAGTCACTTCTACAGATCTGTCACATACTTCCCCATGTCGCTAACTCACCACACAGTCACTTCTACAGATCTGTCACATACTTCCCCATGTCGCTAACTCACCACACCGTCACTTCTACAGATCTGTCACAGACTTCCCCATGTCGCTGACTCACCACACCGTCACTTCTACAGATCTGTCACAGACTTCCCCATGTGGCTAACTCACCACACAGTCACTTCTACAGATCTGTCACATACTTCCCCATGTCGCTAACTCACCACACAGTCACTTCTACAGATCTGTCACATACTTCCCCATGTCGCTAACTCACCACACCGTCACTTCTACAGATCTGTCACAGACTTCCCCATGTCGCTGACTCACCACACCGTCACTTCTACAGATCTGTCACATACTTCCCCATGTCGCTAACTCACCACACAGTCACTTCTACAGATCTGTCACATACTTCCCCATGTCGCTAACTCACCACACAGTCACTTCTACAGATCTGTCACAGACTTCCCCATGTGGCTAACTCACCACACAGTCACTTCTACAGATCTGTCACAGACTTCCCCATGTCGCTGACTCACCACACCGTCACTTCTACAGATCTGTCACAGACTTCCCCATGTCGCTGACTCACCACACAGTCACTTCTACAGATCTGTCACAGACTTCCCCATGTCGCTAACTCACCACACCGTCACTTCTACAGATCTGTCACAGACTTCCCCATGTCGCTAACTCACCACACCGTCACTTCTACAGATCTGTCACAGACTTCCCCATGTGGCTGACTCACCACACAGTCACTTCTACAGATCTGTCACAGACTTCCCCATGTCGCTAACTCACCACACCGTCACTTCTACAGATCTGTCACAGACTTCCCCATGTCGCTAACTCACCACACCGTCACTTCTACAGATCTGTCACAGACTTCCCCATGTGGCTGACTCACCACACAGTCACTTCTACAGATCTGTCACAGACTTCCCCATGTCGCTAACTCACCACACCGTCACTTCTACAGATCTGTCACAGACTTCCCCATGTCGCTGACTCACCACACCGTCACTTCTACAGATCTGTCACAGACTTCCCCATGTCGCTAACTCACCACACCGTCACTTCTACAGATCTGTCACAGACTTCCCCATGTCGCTAACTCACCACACCGTCACTTCTACAGATCTGTCACAGACTTCCCCATGTGGCTGACTCACCACACAGTCACTTCTACAGATCTGTCACAGACTTCCCATGTCTCTAACTCACCACACCGTCACTTCTACAGATCTGTCACAGACTTCCCCATGTGGCTAACTCACCACACAGTCACTTCTACAGATCTGTCACAGACTTCCCCATGTGGCTAACTCACCACACCGTCACTTCTACAGATCTGTCACAGACTTCCCCATGTGGCTAACTCACCACACCGTCACTTCTACAGATCTGTCACAGACTTCCCATGTCGCTGACTCACCACACCGTCACTTCTACAGATCTGTCACAGACTTCCCCATGTGGCTAACTCACCACACCGTCACTTCTACAGATCTGTCACAGACTTCCCCATGTGGCTAACTCACCACACAGTCACTTCTACAGATCTGTCCCAGGCGTGGTGCTGCCATCTAGCAGCGGTCGCGATAACGACAGTTTGCCGTCCCTCCGTCCGGCAGACATGCGTCGGACGGTGATGGGTCGCGATAACGACAGTTTGCCGTCCCTCCGTCCGGCAGACACGCGTCGGACGGTGATGGGTCGCGATAACGACAGTTTGCCGTCCCTCCGTCCGGCAGACACGCGTCGGACGGTGATGGGTCGCGATAACGACAGTTTGCCGTCCCTCCGTCCGGCAGACATGCGTCGGACGGTGATGGGTCGCGATAACGACAGTTTGCCGTCCCTCCGTCCGGCAGACACGCGTCGGACGGTGATGGGTCGCGATAACGACAGTTTGCCGTCCCTCCGTCCGGCAGACACGCGTCAGTCAGTCGCCAGGACAGCGTGCGGTCGGCGGGGTACATCAGTGACCGGGAGCGCGGCTACCTGTCCGACCACCAGGCCGCCCAGCAGAGGGCGCTGCTCGATCAGCCCGACCCCGGCCCCGGCCCCGGCCCCGGTCACCCCGGACACGTCACACAACAGCGCATGCCGCACCAGGCCTCGTTCGAGAGCGCCGACTCGAAGCTCTGCTATCTGACTTCGTCTGAGGTAGGTGGTGGCGCGCGCCACTGACTGTCTGACTGTTGCAGCTGCCTGCTTCCTACTGAGCTGTGTGGTATCGCAGTATGGCTGGCATTCAAAGCGCAAGCCCAGAAGTGAATAGGCCATTGCGTGTCATCGCACCCACCGAAACCGTATGAGTCGCATAACAGAAATATGAGCACCCACCGTATGAGTCGCATAACAGAAATATGAGCACCCACCGTATGAGTCGCATAACAGAAATATGAGCACCCACCGTATGAGTCGCATAACAGAAATATGACGTATGAGTCGGATAACAGAAAGCCAGTTTTTCTTCTGAATAATTTTCAATTTGAAAACCAAGAGCTTCCGTGGCAGAAGTGCGACACACCACGACAGTGCTGACCTCTGACCTCTGACCTCTGCTGGATATATATGCAGTGGAATAGGTTTGCCGTGGCACATGCATCACTTCATCCGGCTGGGCTGGTCGGGAATTCGCAAGTCTGGCCAAATTTGCCGATAAGGGCAGGCGGGTTGCCCAGGACGAGGAGCAACAGTACACGTGTCTACTTATATTTCTGTCCCTAGATGGCACTAGTAGTAAACGCCTGAAGTTATGCTGTACCGCATAGCTTACAGCCAAGAATGGCGATCTGCGCAATGGGGGGGGGGGGGGGGGGGTAACGAGTCAGTCCTGTCATCATAAGGGGTAACCATACTTTTGCCGCTGAGAACCGCTGACTTACGCTGTACCGCAACATTTAATGACTTGCGGCGCAGTCTACCACTTGTCTTTATGCGTCTAACACCACGGTGCAGTCTCCAGATGTCTGATTTATTCATTTGTTTCCTTGGACTTTTATTAAGACTACACAATTATGTCTTGCGACACAGTACCACATTTTATTTGAAGAAGCTACTACCAAGTTGCAATCCCGGCCCATTTCCCATTGTGTACAGGTATTTCTCAAGGAAATCATATTTAGTGCTATAGTGAATTAATAACGCTACTCAGCTGCCAGTCATTTGTGATCGGCTCTCAACAGGTATGCATTGTTAGGGGGCAAATACGAAATTCGTCAATTTAATGTGCTACAAAATGTTAAGTCGAAATTCAACGACCGAAATTCAAGCCCGGTGCCAACCGCCACCGGTCAACAACGGACAGGATGAGAACGGACAGGAAAGTTGGTGACTTTGCGATGTCTTCAACAGTTGAAAATCTGGTAACAACGATCACCATCTGGTAACAACGGCGACGAGCGAGCGAAAGTTCAGCGGTGTTCAACTTTGTGTCCGTTTCCGACCGCTGACGAAAACGTTCGCTGACGAAATCCCGGTGCCCACCGCCACCGGACAGGAACGGAAAATACGGTGCGATTTGTCATTTTTAGGCGAGCCTCAAACTGAGGTTCGCGGCTTGAACTTTGTACTTTGCGTTGTTGACCGGTGGCGGTGGACACCGGATTTAGTGTTGACCGGTGGCGGTGGACACCCGGCTTAGTGTTAACCGGTGGCGGTGGACACCGGGTTTAGTGTTGACCGGTGGCGGTGGACACCGGGCTTAGTTTTGACCGGTGGCGGTGGACACCGGGCCTAGTGTTAACCGGTGGCGGTGGACACCGGGCTTAGTGTTGGCGCGCGAATGCACACCCCGTGTTTTTCTAACGTCCCGCGATTATGACATACCATGCCATGCCATGAGACACTGCTGGGTGGGAGCACCACCCTCCCATCCAGTGTGCAGATTTAAATGGACCAGCGGTAATTTTACCAAATATAGCAGGATATCTCGTCGATTACATAATCCGCTCTTCTGAATTACGATTAGCGGTCAACTCATTGTCATTGTGAATAAGAACGCTGACCTTGTTATGCGTTAACCCTATTTGTAACGGGGGGGAGGGGCGGATTCCGCCCCCGCCCCTTCATGTTTTTCGCAGATATCTCCAGAACAGCTTGGAGCAGGCCCATTCAATTTTGGGACTTTTCCTAAAAGTGAATTCCGCATTTGGAGTCAAAATTGTGAGTCCTTAACCTGAACAGAAGCGGTTCCAGGGCACGGTTTTGGGAGGGTTCGACGGCGACATTTGGCAATAATACGGAAATGCGATCTTCACGGTTTCTTCCTAACTGCCTCAAGTATGAAGGAGTTACATCGGTTTACGGTGATTGCAACAAGTACAAATTGGTTGATGTTAATGAAATATCAAACAAATTGCATGGCAGAGGTGGTTTCAGGGGCTGAAAAGGGGGGGGGGTTCCAGGAAGTATTCAATGCTTTGCGGGAAGCCAATAGAGCGATGTAAGAGGCATTTATAGCTATCAAGATGTAAAAGATAGTTTCTCCTTCCATTATTTGCATAATTTATTACATATAGAGTTGCAGGGGCGTGTTCAGGCACATGCAAGGGGGTGACCGACATGGTGATGACTATATGCCAGCGATTACGGCGCAATAGACGGTTAGCTTATAATGTTATATGCACATATGAGGTCAGGGCAGGGAATATTTTTTTTTGCAGAGGCGCGCTCATGAATGGAAGAAAGGGGGTCATATTATTGCAAAGAAACTAAGATGCATGGGGCTACAATGACATGACATACTGCAGTTTTCGGATGAAACACGCACCACAGAGTACTCTACGAACGATTATAAGATAATAGGCGAGTCCAGGTAGGGTAAAAAGGGGGTAAGCAATGTGAATTGAAGTTGTAAGTGAAATAGTCACGGTTGACTAGTTAGTATCATACTAGCGGATAATATGCTTATCAAAAGGTATTGCGCCTCCCCAGTTTAGATTGACACGCCTATGACGAAGTACAACATGCAAAAAGGAACTATCTACGATCAGTAACTTATTTATAGTGCTGGGTAGCAACTTGCCTGCGGTTAATATTTTTTTACTATTTGACCTCCCTTTTTCACTAACCTGGTACCGCCTATGGCAAAAAAAAAATGATTTATAACTGTTTTGTCTAATTTCACAATAACAAACCATTTCATTTATCAAAAGACAAAGTAAAAAAATCGTTTTATTACGCATTTACCTCACCCCCATATTGAGTGACTTGCACACGCCTATGATTTTTGAATTTTCAAAAGTCACCGTCATATATAAATTTCCAATTAAATCTCTATCTATTCCCATTGGTTGTGTTAAAATCGGTTGATAAACATGACAGCTGTGTTGGATCACAAATACCACTAAAATTTGTAGTTTTTCCCCCCTGTTGCCCCCTATCAAAAATTTGGATTTTGTTATGTTTTATAAATGTAGATCGTGTTGAGGGTAACCAAACGCCGTTTCATTTTTGACAATCGGACGGGTAGATCTCGAGATCTCCGGGGGACAGATTCCCCCCCCCCCCCTGTTACAAATAGGGGTAGCCAGGAGCCTGTTACAAATAGGGTTAAGGGGAAATAATTATCTTGTGATTTATTTTTCTGCATTATATCATGCCACATGTAAGGTATCAAGTCAATCGAGTCTCAATTTAGAAGTGAAATAATAACTTGTATATTTTACAAATTAAATTTTTGGAAATTCAAAAACAGGTGCATATATTTTTTTTCGGAGTTGGTCATCGTTATTGTCCTCCCCTATATGGAAGAACGACATATGTGGCGCTTTGGTTTCAATTTGTTCAATGTTGAATGGTGAAAATAACTTAACCCGCGCCCCGCTGGGGTATTCAGCCGAACACTGGGGAGGGGGGAGATTCTGCCCCCCCCCCCCCTCGTTATCTTCCGAACCAATAAACTGCAGCGAGACGCGCAAGGCGGCAATCGAAAGCTCTCAATTAGACATATCTAAAGCACACGCGACATTTTGAAAATAAGGTCACATGTCAGGTCACGGTCAGACCAAAAGTCAAAATTGAGGTATTTGAGTTTATGGGCTATACTTTCCATCCAAAGCTTTAGATTGCGACTATTATTGCATAAAGTGTTTTCAAAGGTATAATGCATCTCCCGCATAAGCGAAAGTGAAATTGTAAGCAAAGGCCAAGGTCAAGGTCAGGTTACAAAAGGTCACTATTGGCAAGTGGTCTACGAAAGCCATGCGACACATGTTTTATGGGTGACTTTACACGTATAATTAGATAGTAGCAGCCATTTTCATAACCTGACCCCATATAATGGCCCTCAGGCCAAGATCAGGTCACAAAAGGTCAAAATTTGAAATTGATTAATATAAATAAAAAGCCATGTTTCTAGACCAGTTTTGTTTCAGCAATACAGCCAGAGGTGAAAAACCTCGAGGCTGACACCGACAAAGAGCCAGGCTAACTCATATCCATTTTTCGCGCTCTTATGGCCAATTACTCTAAAAAATAAGGGTTTTCTCACGCCTCGGTCACTAACAACATGTATACAAATCGACACTGGTACATTTTGTAAACATGAAACACATTTTGTCAACACGCAGCACATTGTGTCAACACACAGCACATTTTGTCAACACATGACACATTTTGTGATCGTTACAATGAGTGCTACACACACTAGCGGATCTAGCGGGGAGGAAGGGGCCATGCCCCCCCCTCCCTAAAAAAACGCCTGAAATCGGCACAAAATTTACACATTTTCTGATATAGAAGACAATCCAAACAACTTTTACTAAGGAAAGTTTTTTAATCAGCTATCAATGCATATTGCATAAGCAAGCGATATCCGATGAGTTTTCTGAATTGTTTGACAATTTTTGAAATTTGCCCCCCTCCCAAACCACTCGTGGTCCCCCCCCCCAAAAAAAAAACGTTCTGGATCCGCCAATGGCTACACATGAAGATGGTGGTGTCTGAATAATTGTACTCCAGAACCATGTGACATTGCATCGTCTACTGATATTTTTTGTAATTATTGTTACAAGGATGCAAGAATAATAAGATGTTTCTACATTCAATGATGACATCACTTGCCGCTAGTGGATACATGGAGGGCCATGGCGGCCATGCCCCCCCCCCCAACCGCCTGAAATCGGCACAAAATGGACACATTTTCTGATATAGAAGACAATCTAAGCAACTTGTACCAAGGGAAGTTTGTTTTAAATCAGCTAGCAATGTATAAGCAAGCGAAATCGGACGAGTTGTCAAAATTGTGTGATAATTTTTGGAATTTGCCCCCAAACCACCTGTGCTCCCCCCCCCCCCCCCAATCACCGTTCTGGATACGCCAATGTCACTTGCTGCATTCCTGGGTGCTGCAAATTGGTTTGGACAATTGATGTTTTGCCTATTTGGTGTAATGGAATCAAGGCATCATTAAATATTCCTCAAATAATATAGAAAACACCATTATTATTTTTGATTCTGGACAAATGAGAGCAATGCTAGCATTAACTTCTAGGATCTTGGATCCATAGGACCTGGATGTCTAGGATCTTGACACGTCTGGACCAATGAGATGTACAGGGACCCGCAGTTGCTATGGTACACACTAAGATCTGGCTTATCTTCTCCTCTAGCATATGATTGTCTGCGAATTAAGAAACAACAATAAATGCATTTAAACTGCATTACTGAGAGCTTCAAAATAATATATTGATGCATTGGCTCACCTATTGGCTGATTTTAAGCAGATACATTGTTAGCTCTTTGCGGAGGAAAATGGATTTTTGCTTAAAATCAGCCAATAGATAAGGACAGGGGTGAGCCAATGCATCAATATGTCATTCTGAAGCTCTCAGTAATGTGGTCGAATGCATTTATTGTTGTTTCTTATTTTGCAGTCAAACGTACGCTAGAGAAGAAGATAAGTCGGACCATAGTGTGTACCATAGCAACTCAACTGAAGGTCCCTGTATCTACTAAGGCTGCTACTATTATCTTTCTTTGAAAGTACATTAACATGAAACAGGAGCACCTGGCAAGTACAACCAAGATGCTGTCAAATGTCACAAAAGGGCAGCAATTAATTACAATTTACATATATTGCATACCGCAGATACCTACCTGTAGCCTATTTCACAAAGCAAAAAAGTTTGTAATTACAAAGAATTTCTTTGTAATTACAAATAATTTGTACACATGTTTGTAGTTTGGATTTCACAAAACCCCAGGGCAGTAAATCTCAATTTACTATTTACAAACTACTTTACAAAGATATTGTTTGTAAAAATGTTTGCAATTGCACACGTTCTATTTCTCAAAGGTTGACGGAAGTGAGGAAATGTTTGCAATTACAAACTTGTAATTCCAGTGGGTCAGGGGTTCTGAATTTCAGAAACTGCATTGACAGTTGACATTGTTTGACTGTTCAGGTTATTTTCTTGGTGAGGTTGTTACGTTGCCGAGGTTGTTAGGGTAATGGTTTAGTTATGCATAGGTATAGCTGCCCAAAACAATTCATTTTTCCGAGAGATTCGAACAGGGATCTCCAGCTTTGAAGTCCAGCCACAGTGCATGCACCTTACCGATTGCGCTGTGAGGGGCGCCTCCGCGCGGAGAAACCGCATGGCGATAGAATTGCAGCGGTCAACGATGTCTTGTGCAATGTACAGTGAACCTTCACCCTTTACGAAGTAAGAAATCGGCTAGGTTAGGTGAAAAAATGGTCGAGAAATTCAACGATCTTTCTTTTAAGAGTAGTTCTGTTGTTATGCTCCGCCACCTGGTGAATGGTCAAATTCTGTTTACTCTAACTGCTTACCAAGATGTATTTTTACGATCAGAGTTTGCATTCCGATGAAATGTTAATTAAAAGATTATTCTCCCTATAACTAATTTTATATTGAATAAAAAAATAAACCACAATGTAAATATTTGTTAAATTAATTTGTTAACAATCAAATTATTTGTCATTAGCATCAAGTTTTAATACAAACGTTCTTGATTTCAAGCTTTCTGCTGTACTAACATTTGTGTTTACAATTTGCTTTACAATCGGTAATTTAGAGGTGGCGAATGTTTGTGAAATAGCTTTTTGTGAGGTTTGCAATGTTTTCTTGCGTTTGTAATCGCAAACATGTGTAATTACTAACTTCTTTGTGAAATAGGCCTCTGGTGGTGCCGTGGTATTCTTGTCGCTGGCGCCACCCAGTGGTCGCAAATGGTATGCTTCCTAGACGGAGGCAGTTGCTCTTCACATTCCACACCATGGTGGCCAAATTAAGATATTTAGGGGAATGGAGGGATGACAAAATTGTTTGTTTTATCAAAAATGATAGGACGAAGAAAGTCTCCGGGTATTAAAAATGAAAATAAGGTAAGAATGTCCATGTTTTGAGCTGGACACCTTCCATTCCATGGTATCACATCTGGCAACATGCCATAATTTTGTCATCCCCCTCCCCTCCCCCAACTCACTGAATTTGGCAACTATACTCCACCCACTTCAATGTACTATTAGGCTTACACTGACACTTTCCGACAGCCTTCTGAACAGTTTTCCCCGTGTCAATGTCAAGGTTTTGTGGCTCAATATCAATATCCAGCCACACGATACCGCGTCACCTAGAAGCAGTCAACTAAGGACTTGGTCAACACCTGTAAACGTACTTGAATCACGTCGTTACTGGCACAAACAGCGCCATAATTGTCGCTGTCTCACCTGACTCACCGACCTGACAGCAACGCGGATGGGGCTAGTCATGAGGAAGCCGCGATGTCGCCGTGTTTTTGTTCAGCTGTAAATCTTGGCTTGATGATCGCTGCCACTATATCAAAACACACTATTTTTGATAGTGTGCGCATTATGTTTTACGCTGATATTCTAATGCTGATCCAAATTGAAGATGACTGAGATCCTGTCATGTGTTTGCGCCCTTCATATCTTTAGTTTGAGATGCGTAGTTATCTTCAGCAGCGTTTTGCTAACTCACGGTACGGCAGTACACAATCAACTGACACCAACGTGCGTTGGCGCGTCAGAAATTTGCTTCACCTCTGAATACAGCGGCTGCATTTATTTGTATGTATCTTGTCAGTAAAAGCAAAAAAAACGCAACTTAAAAAAATGACGTCATGAGTTACTTATACTTGGGAGTCATACACAACACAAGTCAGTCAAAAATAAAGATATTGCTTTCAAATTTGGTTTGGGTATCGTCCATCTTTGTTCTCCAATATCTACTCCGGTTTTTTAACATCTGCAAAATATTTGATTTTGTGGATTTAAAAAAAAAAGTGTTTTATTTGCAATTAGGATCAAAATTCCATTTTCTACGATTTGTGAAACATTTATCGCTTTTCCACCAAAAATGGCATGACATGTCATCATTAAAACGTCATTATCTCCCAAAGCACTACATCAATTGCATTGCAAATTGGTGAGAAGAGGTGTAAATTGATGCTGTACCGTGAGTTACTCAAAATTTCACGCGTCGATATCTATCTTAGTTTTCAAGTTATTGAGAAAATCCGGGACTGTGGGCAGATTCTGCCCCCCCCCCCCCCTTCCCCATCGGGGTGCGGGTTAACCCGCGTGGCGCTGGGGGGTAAATTTTACCCCTCCTTGATTTTCTTAATCACTTGAAAACTATGACATATAACGAAGTGCAACTTTTGGTACCTTATGCTCCATCAAGTCTACGTCTTCTGTCAAAATTTCATTGAAATTGGTGAATTGGTTTCGGAGATAATCACGTTTTAGCGAGGTCATGTCATGCCATTTTTGGTGAAAATAACATTAAAAGTTTGAAAATCATAGAAAATCGAGTTTTCAAGGAAATTTAAAATACAAACGACAAAAAGAAGAGAATTACATTTTTTTAGAAACGGCCATCTCGAATTTTTGAATTTTTGAATTTTTGGCCCAAACAATTAAAACAAACTTTTTCGGGAAATTAGAGGAAAAAAATTGTATCCTACATATTAAAAAAACGCAATACATATCAGAGAACCAAGTATGTACGATACCCAAACCAAATTTAAAAGCAATATTTTTATTTTGCAATGACTTATGGCTCCCTTAGTATAAGTAACTCATTACGACATTGTAAGTTCCCTTTTCTTCTTCTTTTACTGACCAGATACAGACAAATAAATGCCGCCACTGTATTTCCGAGACAAAACTAGTCTAGAAACATGCCTTTTTATTTAGATTAATCGATTCAATTTTTTTACCTGGTGCTTGACCTTGGCCAACTTCACCTAAGGGCCATTATATGGGGTTAGGGTGTGCAAATGGCTACTGCTATCGAATTATACGCGTAAAATAACCCTTAAAACATGTGTCGCATGACGTTCGTAGACCTCTTGCCAATAGTGACCTTTTGTGACCTGACCTTGACCTTGACCTTTGCTTACCATTTCACTTTCGGTAATGTGGTAGATGTATCATACCTTTGAAAGCTTTTTGTGCGATAATAGTCGTAATCTAAGCCTTTGAATGGAAAGTATGGCCCATCAACTCAAATAACTCGATTTTGACCTTTGACCTGACCGTAGCCTGACATGTGACCTTATTTTAGGAATTTTGGGTATGTGTTATATTCGTCTCATTAAGATATTTTGATCACCGCCTTGTGCGTCTCGCTGCGGTCATTGGATCGGAAGATATGAAGGGGTAAAATGTACCCCCCCCCCCCCCGCCTCCCAGCGCAGCGCGTTCAGCTGGAGACCCAGCACCGCGCGTGTTTAATTGTGTCTACGTATGGGCTACCAAAGTGAAGGAAAATTTGCGTACGCTTAAAGTTAACTGATTAAATGATGTTTAAGCTCTAGTGAGCCAATCACAGCAAATGATAAAGGGGTGTCAACATTTATCTCGTTGTTATATCCAAATGCTACAAACGAAATTCATACACCAATAAATGGGGGACGTCGTCACATAGATTGTTTCTACGAAATGCCAAGGGTATGGGCGACCAAAGTGAAGAGCAATGTTTCAACATTTCAAATTTATTGAAAGATGCTGCTTGAGTTAAAAAAAAAATACATAGCAGGAATAGACAAAACACATTACGGGTTTATTAACCCTCGACCTACGGAGGGTCCTAAAACTACCCCCCCTG
Organism: Chirona hameri; assembly: GCA_036785665.1. Classification (NCBI taxonomy): domain Eukaryota; kingdom Metazoa; phylum Arthropoda; class Thecostraca; order Balanomorpha; family Balanidae; genus Chirona; species Chirona hameri. The sequence goes on along the minus strand of JAXIVJ010013532.1, from coordinate 11,454 downwards.
AGGTTTGTATTGGATAACTTTTTACATATGCGGCGCATCTTGCTGAAATTTACAGCAGCTGAGTTTACAAGAATTATACGTATTCTGTAAAAATTTCGTTGAAATTGGTTGAGTAATTTGGGAAATAATGTTGTTGGAAAAACGAGAAATGCTTGAAAAATCGTAGAAAACAGAGTTGTGAAGCCAATTGCAAACGCAATTCAGCTATGATATAAAAAAAAACTTTAAAATGGCAATCTCGGATTTTCAAAATTTTGGGTTTTTGACCCCTAAAATGAAAAAAAAAGTTTTTTTTAAAATCACCACAAAATCAAAATTTTCAAAGATGTAAAAAAAAACGGAATATATGTGAGAGAATTGAGTATGGATAATACTCAAACCAAATTTCAAAGCAATAGTGATGGCTCCCTAAGTGTAAGAAACTCATGACGTCATTTTTTTAATCACTTTTTTGATTTTTTTTGACCAGATACGAATACATAATTACCTTTTTTGTATTTTTGAGGCAAAACTGGTCTAGGAACATGCCTTTTTGTTAACATTTATCAATTTCTAATTTTTAGGTTTTCTGACAGAGCAAAATCGCTGTTCTGGACGTGATCAATCGAGGTCATTCACTTGACCTGGAAGGTCACTCGTTGACCAGAAACCTAAAAGTCACATACCGTTAGATTCCAAACATGACAGGCAACATGTTGGTTCTTACCGCGTTGCTCTATCTTGCTTGGTTTGGAAGTTAATAGGGGGTTCTTTTTAGGACCCCCCCCCCCCGTAGGGCGAAGGTGAAAAAAGTTCCCGTAGGGCGAGGGTTAAAGGGGAATAATTACCTTTTTCCCCACACACAAAAATGGAGTTATCACTTGAAATCGACAGACGAGACCAAAATATATTGTAAATTTACTACATTTTGCATATAAACATTCCTACCGAAATATATTTCAAGTTAAAGTTGATAAGCGTTCCACAACTTTAACGGCCGGTACTCTCGAGTACTTGGTAACGAGTTTCGGTGTTCACCAAAATCCGGTATTGCCTTTTGCGAAATGGTTTCGAAAATATGCCTTCCACTCTGTTTATCGTGATTATGTGCCCTATTGACCTTAAAAATCAACAAACATTGAATAAAAAGGCAACCAAATTAGCAGTTAACTTATGCACCCAACGTCGGCCCAGTTAGTGGATGCGACCCTCATTTTTTTTTTTTGTATTGGTTCATGTATTTTCAACATCAGGAGTTTTGTTTTGTTTTGTCTCTGGCTGTATACAACACTAGGCGTAAGCTTATCATTATTTGTGTTGTCTTCTTCTTTAAAAAATCATCATGAATCAATGACAAAATGGCAATTAAATCGGAAGTTCACTTTTGCACCCAACGGCGACCTATTTAGTGTCGGCGATTTGTTTCATTGACTTGACCAATCAGGGACGTTGTCACGCTTCTTGGCGCACTTACTTCATTTCTTGCCCCATGACTTGTTTATAAATCAACATTTAAACCAGAGATAGTAATGGATCATACTGTTCGTCTCCATATATAAGTACATATTTTTAATTTCCCAAAATGTAATTTCCGAAACATAAAAAGTTGTTATTTCACTTTTAAGTTGAGACGCGAGCAAGTTGATACCATACATGTGTAATACAATAATGCATATAAATAAATCAAAAGGTCATTATTTCCCTTTACGCGATTATATTGAAATATAGATCAAAGTGGAGCAGGGAAAGCCTTCAAGTACCAAAAATGCGTCAATTACTTGCTGAGTAAAATGAATTTCAGCGTGGAACGATTAGCGACTTCAAATTGAAATAGCTTCGGATAGAGACATTTAAATGCTTAATGTGAATGGATTTACATATAAATTGATCTCCTCCAACTTCAAAATAACAGTACAAATGACTTGAGTCTCAATAGTTCGGAAAATAGTCGAAAAAAGTGTCACTATATTTCGGCACAAACCTTCATCAGGTGACAAACCTTCATCCTCCAACTTCAAGTGTACTAATTCCATTTTTGTCGGGGAAAATTTCATTATTTCCCTTTAAGCGTTAAGGTACACAGTACACACACCAAATGGTAAATCTGATCTGACTGATCTATTATAAACATGTGAATATATACAATATAGACATGTGATTAGATCCCAGGCTTGGATCTATCATCCATGATCCAGGAAGATCTCTCTGCAAAATCCAATGATGGGTCTCGAATCCCAACAGATCTGACGACAAAATGCAACAGTGGATGTTGAGTCCCAGTGGATCCCTCGGTAAAATTTGGCACTACGATCCTGCAGGATCCCGTGATAAAAAAATAAAAGTGGATATATGATCTCAAGGGATTTTGGATCGGGCAGGATCCTACATATTGATTTGTCATAATTATTCCATAACTATGGCATAATTATGCCATAATTATGCCATAATTATGCCATAATTCAAATATTTGACAAAATATTTACCTACGGTCATACTAGTTCCATTTACAACACATTAGAAAATACTGACAATCTCTTAAAATATGGGTTACAAAAATATATTGTTATCACAGCGGATCCCCGTGGATCCCCATTAAAGACGATGCCTAAGATCGCAGACCCCAGAGGATCACTCGACTAATTTTCAAGGCAGATCTATGATCTCCGTGGATCCCTCGGCAAATTGCGAAGGTGGACCTATGGTCCCGGTGGATACGGGATCCAGATCCGTGGGGTGAGACCCCGTGATCCGTGTTTGGAATCCGGGCACATGTCTGTTGAAAACGTTAACAACTGTTCCCTCAAAACATTCAGATTACGCTATTTACTATTTGAGGAGTACTTCGCAAGTGCTTGGCGTGCCCTGGATTAGAACCTGCGCTATTCGACAATATCCAAAACATGCCACCAAACATTGGCAAATAATATACTTTAATGGACGAGCGCCTGAAAAATATGTGTTATTGGATGAGCCGAAGACGAGTTCAATAAGATTTTTTTTTTCAGGCGCGAGTACATTAAATATTTTATCATGCAACTGTTCGCCCGATCCAATAATCCAATAATTCATGACCAAATATGGTATGATCCAATAACAAAAGTGTTATTGGATCCTGTAGAGTCCATTATCGCTCCCGGTGGTATTCCCATTGTCATTACGTTCCATAAACACATGTATTTATTGGTAAAATATGTGTAACACGTGCTGAATATGAAACGGTCTCTCAGTTGCCTGATAACCGAAGTGTGTGGATGGGCACAAACCTCTAGAAGACCCATCTGAGCCAGATGGGTCTGCCTCCCATCTGGCCTTGCCGCGTCCGGCCGCCGCTGGGCGCCTGAAGCGTCGCAGGTCACCGGAAGGCGTGGGCCCGGAGAGGGAGTGCTGGCTGCCCACCTGGTCGCGCCGTTCGTCGCTCGGCTGACCCAGAGCACTCCCGATCGATCGGCCACAGTCGCTCGCCGACCGGTTGTTGCATCTCCGGCGGCAACGGAGGCTGCCGGCGACGCCGCCATCGATTCCGACAGCATCCACTGCGCCGACGCGTCGACGGCCAGACGAGGTCGCTGCACGTCGATCGCGGCCGGCCGCCGCGCCCAGTGTGCCGCGCGGTGTAGCCCAGTGGCCCAGTGTGGCCGCGCGGACGGACGGCGCCGACAGGAGCGAGCCGGCCGGACCCCTATCAGTGCAGACTCCAGACGCTGCAGGCTCGGCTCTCCAGGCCGGGCTGCACGTTCACGGCTGACGGCTGGGACGCAGAGAGCGAGCTGCAGTGGACCGTCTGACCAGGTTCTGGTCGTCCCGTCTGGACAAGCATCTGTAAGAACGCATACCGCTGCCGAGTTGTTCTTCAGCACGACATTCGATATTGCCGAGGAAGGGCATCGTCAGCCACATCAGGACAGGTGGCCCTGAAGGCCCTGAAGCTCACCGGTGCTGGGCACAGCGATGCCTGTTGCAGTGGGGTGCCACAGG
>JAXIVJ010013531.1:0-36937 GCA_036785665.1 Chirona hameri | reverse complement strand
GCCTTTCGCCCAAATTCCATCGTAGCCATGCGTCGTTGCGGTGCTTGTTGAAGTCCTTCCCCGTAGCCGCATTTGACAATCGCGCCCGCCTGACTTCTTCTTGCACCAAGAAGAGTTGGCAGGGAGAGAATATTCGAGTTGATGTATGGGGTAGCGCCGCGACTCGTTCTAACTCGTCCTATTTACCCTTGGACCTGGGATGACCTGCGTCGGTGGCAGCGGCCTGAGTAAGATGAAGTCAATGCGCGGGGAAGACCGTGCTGAAAGTTCGTGACATGTAAATCCTTCGACTTTAAATTCCGCCTGTCAGCAAATATTGCGCGATCGGATATGGTCCATGCAAACAGCTCTGCCTGAGCGAAGGGGCGCCGCACCATGGTGTCGGCGCGAAACGCCTTCAAACGTAAGGTTTGCACAAAATACAAATATGCGCTCAGCTTTAGCTGACAGCACGAGGATAGACTGTTCACCGTAGAATCCAGGAGCTTCCCCGTCTCGGCATACAACTTTTTTTATCGGGAAAGTCATTTCGGGTAGCCCCTGCCTCGTCCGGAGTGATAAACTCATTTTAGCTCAATTGAAGGAATAGCATCACATAAACTATTGTTCTTCTTGTCTCCCATGAGCAGTGGCGTACCCAGGATTTACTCCAGGAGAGCAATTTTTTAATAGGGGTTCATAAGGTACCCCCACCAAAAAAAAACTCACCGGATTTGGCCCACTATATTTTTAGGGGGCATATTTTCACATGTTTTTCTTAAAAAGTCAACAAACAAAGAAATCTCGAAATAGACCCCTTCGGGCCCTATTTCCAAAAGGGCACATACGACCAAGGGGGCACGTACATACCTTCAGGAGGGGTAATTGCCCCGTTTGCCCCCCCCCCACCCCCCCCCTGGGTACGCCTATGTCCATGAGTGACACTCGGTGTTGTGCGTAGAAATTCACAAAGGGTCGGCTTCAGGGCCATCAGTGAGCGCTTTGTCAGCCTGAGGAGAGACCCTTTGCCAGCCTGTAGGCCCACATGTTCCGTCTGAGGGGCCTTAGATTGGCGTGAGGGGGCCCACGGTCGGGTTGAGGGGATCCTCCGGTGCCCCGAAGGGGAGCTTGGTCGGCCTGATGGGCCCACAGTCAACCTGAGCGGTCCTCGGTCGGCTTGAGAGGACCTCGATCGGCCTGAAGGAGAACTCGGTCGGCTTGAGCGGGCCCGCCTGTCGACCTGAGGGGCCCTCGTCGGGCATGAGGGGCCCTTATATGATTTATAGGCCTGATAGAACCCTTGTCATACTTGAGCGGATCCCAGGCTGGTCTGATGAGGGCGATTGTCGAGGCCTCGCACCTCCGGCGGTCACTGGCCGGAGGGGCGGCCGTCACTGGCAGGAAGGGTACCGCCATTGGCTCTAGAGGGGCACCGTCATTGGCCGAAGAGGCACCGTAACTGGCCGATGGGGCGTTGTCACTGGCCGCAAGAGTGCCGTCACTGGCTGGAGGAGTGGCATCACTGGCCAGATGGGCGCCGTCACTAGCCGAAGTGGCGCTGTCACTGGCTAAAGGGGGCCCGTCATTAGCCGGAGGGGCGCTGTCACTGGCAAGATGGGGCGTCATCATTAGACGGAGGGGCGCCGTCACTTAGCAGCGTGGCGCTGTCATTGGCTGGATGGGCGCAGTCACTGGCCGGAGGGTCGCCGTCATTTGCCTGTGGGGCGCCGTCACTGGCCGGAAGGGCGCGTCATTGGCTGGAGGGGTGCAGTCACTGGCCGGAGGGGCGCCGTCATTTGCCGGTGGGGCGTCGTCACTGGCCGTAGAGGGGTCGTCTCTGGTCAGAGGGGCGCCGTCACTAACCAGAGGGGCGCCGTCACTGGCCAGAGGGGGCGCCGTCATTAGCCGGAGGGGCGCCGTCACTGGCCGGAGGGGCGCCGTCTATGACAGGGGATGCCGTCACTGCCCGCAAAAGCACCGTCACTGCCGGAGGGGCGTCCTCACTGGCCAGAGGGGGCCGTCACCTGGCCATAGGGCGACACATGGCTAGGTAGCGGTATCTGACATGAGGGCGGTGCCCCGCCAGAACGCAACAACAAGGTTCGGACGCAACGGACACAACACTATGGGACAGATGGAAACGACAGCGCAACTTTGTGACAGCACTCAACAAACGACTCCGAAACAACCACATACAGACAACAGTCAGAACAGAACTCGTCGAACATCAACATGACCCATGCAAGTATCACCAAACACTGAAATCACTGATCGGACGTAAACATCACAGAGACATACTAACACTAGAAACGACAAACGGTGACTTAGTTACAGACGAGACGGACAAAGCCAGCATCTTTAACGAACACTTTACTTCTCAAACAAATATCGACACAGACTCACTAGAATTACCGGACGATCCTGCAAATGGCAGAACCATTCCGACACTGCAACAAATTAATGTTTCACAAGAACAAGTACTAAAAGCATTAAATTCACTTAACATACACAAATCGACCGGCCCCGATCAAATTTCCACCAAATTGCTTAAATTAACAGCGCTGCTGATATACGAACCACTCACGACACTATTTAATAAATCTCTCGATTTAGGCATTTTCCCCAACAGCTGGAAAGAAACGACCGTTACACCTATCTTCAAAAGCTCAGGATCACCATCAGACTTTCGCCAATACCGCCCTATCAGTCTTTTGTACTGTCTATCAAAACTTCTAGAAAACTCGTTTTTTCCTCTATATGCTCCCACCTTACTAACAAACATCTCCTAACAGACAGACAAAGCGGGTACAGGACGGGACACAGCACTCAGCCTCAACTGGTCTATCTGACTCACACACTTTATAAACAACTAGACGAAGGACGTGACATGACAGCAATCTTTCTTGACATTTCAAAATATTTTGACAAAATTTGGCATGACGGACTACTTTACAAATGCAAAAACGACTTTCTTATTTCTGGCCCGCTCCTCCTATGGTTGAAATCATATCTGACCGACAGAGCACAACGGGTGAGGGTGGGAGACGCCTTTTCCTCGACACAAACTATCAACGCTGGATGCCCCCAGGGCTCAGTTCTGGGACCTCTCCTTGCGCTTATGTACCTAGACGGACTCACCGAAAAAGTCACTCGTTACGGAACGAAGCGCTCATTGCCCCGGCCGGGCGGCCGCCGGGCCGGCCCGGGCGTTCCGCGGCCCATTGGGAATTTGGCTGAAAATATCACTAAATTGCTTCTGACAGTGACATAAAACATATCATAGTTGATCTTCACGCACATTCGGATACATTGAAGCATTGGCTACAAGATGAGCTATAGCATATCGTTCTGTCAGTTGTACTTAACGTGCCCAATTGCAGTAAAGATGCAGATGCACGGTAGTTTTAGCATTGTGTTTCTCCCGAATTCGAGCAGTTTTCAAACCTAATTGATTTCATCGGGATATTGGGCAGGAGTTTTCTTGATCTTCACGCAGATCCCTATGTAAAAATACATGTGGAATCAGATGGTGGCACTTGTTTTTGCGTGGTGCTGCAACTTAACGTGCCCAATTGCAACTCATTCAACCCTATTCCCTGCGGGCGGCCAGAATTACGTTAACCTGCGGGGGCGGGGGGGGCAGCCAGAGATCTCGAGAACCGCTAAGTCGATTTTGATGGGACAAACACCATTCGATTTGTCATGAAAAGATGCCGCTTTTTGGACCTCTAATTTTTCATTTGCTCGCAAATGGGGGGCCAGGGGGCAAAAATACGAAAATTTTGGGTGTTTTTTGAAAGGTCATTGCGGTCATGTGGTATCACATATTGTCATGCAACAAACATTTTTGAGCTTGAAATGTACAGGTCTTCAATATATCAAAAGACATACAAAAATGTAAAATCATAGGCGTATTCAGCAGATGTAAATTAGGGGGATTTTCGGATAACAAATATGTGCTGTTCGTGCTTATTTGGGACGATATGAACGTCATATAGTGGACATTTTTTGCTGTAATTTGTTATATGTAATATATTGCGCATAAGCGGATCCAGGTAAGGAACGGGGGGGGGAGCACCATCCACGTCACGTTTTTTTAGCAACTTGCTAATTTGAGGGTGGAGCAAACGCATGTTTTGAAGGTTCTTCTCTACGCCGCATAATCTTTTCACACACTTATGTTCATTTTAGATAGGATGAATGCACTGTTCAAGCAATGGCGCACTCAAAACGGCGTCTGGGGCAAAAAACCACCCGGGGCAGAATCTGCCCTCCCCTCCGCAGGGAATAGGATTAAGCAAATTTAGAGTTACGAAATATTGAATTAGATGATTGATTCCACATCAGGTAATTTGAATCGGTTCCCTTTAAAGAACAACAGCTATTCACAAATATAACATACGTGATCGTCATATTCACAAATTGATTCTCAGAAATTGCAAGCTATAAATTGCATGATTAATTGATATCTGCCTGTGCACCGTATGAATCACATATCTGCAAAAGAGCAAGTTTGCAAGTGGCATGTATTACAAGTAGCGTTTCTGTGCGCACATAATCATCTGGCAACGGTACAATGCGCTCCAGAGAGCACTCATATATGACCATTGAACAATGTCGGGCAAACAATTGGCGAAGACTAAACAATGTACAGATGACACTCCTTCGGAGCCAAGCCACGAGTTGCTGCAGGTTTTTACGGTGCTTCTCTACCATGGTATTGGGTTTTGCGCCACTGCCGCTGCAGAACCTGACGCGCACCATCTGAGAAGTTTGAGCACCGCAAAAATCCTGCAGCAACCTCGTGGTTTAGCTTTTCGTCAGCCTGCTGCGAAAAAGCTGCCAATGTCCCCATCCGCTGAATGAGTTCTGGCACATGGACGCACATGATATGTATATAGGGGGTCACCATTTTGGCCTGAAAAACGGCCAAGAACTTTCGCAAGAAATCTTGGCCAGCCTCATCAACGATCGTCTTCTCAGCTGTGGTTCTCCACAGCTCGCGCAGAACCACGTACTGGGTCAAAAGTTCTTTTAGCTGGAGGCCAAGCTCTGGTGACTCAACACATTCCGTCAGCACATCAGTTGAAGTGAGAACCCGAATTATTTTGTCCCTGTCCACGGCTGACAGGTTTGAAGTTTCTAGTTTGTCTTTCTCGATTCTAAATTTACCTCGGGTTCTGACATTGTCATACACGACCGACACGAAACGTTCCCGCTTATCAGAGCTAATTTTCTCAAAAACGCATGAAAATAGCTTATCAGTGACACGAAGATGCATGTGCAAGGTATCAATTGCCACATGGTCCAGCGGGACGGCTGGAAGGAGACTGGGACGCACAACACCTGGGTCTCGCATGTTGATACCCTGTCGACGCTTGTGGTTAGCGAGATGTCGACCTGTTTTAGGCGCGAGACAAAATACACAAGCGAAGTTAGAATTGGCGGCGTTGAAACCAAGAACAGTCAATAGAAATTTATCATCACCACCAAGGTAAAATTCGAAAAATTGAACCCGACCATCGATCAACACACCGTCACGCTCGATGTCCGCTATTTGTCTGTTGATATCTTGCACACGTGAGCTAATATTCTCATAGTTCTCTTTCATCTCGCCGATGCCGAACACGAGTGGCTTCTTCTTTTTGGGATCATCTTCGTCGATGAGAGTGACGCCAAAATTGGTGAACGACTTGCATTTGCCAGCGAGTGCTCCATCACCTGATGGTCAAAATCATTCCAAACGTTAATGTCAATGTACGTTGGTTGTTGGATTCATCGCTTGGAAATACATTACGTCAAAGCAGTGGTTTGTAGATGATGAGATATCGAGTCATTCATCGTTGGTTACACCACGAATAAAAACACCCCAAGTAGACCAACACGCCATTGTACTATGCTAATTTGTTCTGATATACATACAACATAAATCATAAAACGCTAAGTAAAACAAAAGGAGCCACAAAAGCGCTAAACAGATACCCATTCACCACATTCACGTGCTGATCAGTGCTGTAAAGAAAACATATGCAAGAGAACATTACAAATGATCGGCAGCTTACCTGATATTTTTACGCGAATCCGGTCGTTGGATGGAGATGGACGAAGCGCCTTCAAAGCTGATACCAGGTCCAGCCATGCGCCGTCTTTTGATGCCTCCACTGGAAATCTCGTATTCATCCTGGCGGCGGAAAAATCAAACGTATCATCGGCTATGCAGTGTAGAACTAAAGAATAAGCCAATGGCGGTAACGAAGTTTGTATTCTAGTTTGCACACGCTTATAAATCCATGGTAATGGTCAAAGGATCTTGAATAAAATTGATAACTCCCAGACAAAAAGCAAGCAGTGTTTAGAGCTTTAAAAAAATGCATTGCAACTGCACTAATTATCTAATAAAATATTACATATATCAATATCAACAACAAAACAATATTTTCAAAGCGGCGGTATCCATCATTTACACACACACACAATGAGTCACCACACCTTTCCACACTAATTATCCAGAGATTTTGGATCACGTTTTCTTCTTGCTTTGATATAACTCTCCTACTATTCTACTGCCTAACAAACACTCACTCTTTGCGCAGTTTGCTGATTGCGTAGCTGGATGGCGCATTCGGCGAGACATTGCATATCTTGCGCATGGTACGCAATGACACGTCGCACTCGTCCATTATACGGTTCGCCGCCAGGGGCGACATGCTGGCGGCCTCTGGGGCCGAGGTCACGGCCACATTGAGGCCGTAGTTAGATGCCGTGGACGTTAGCTTCCGTCTGACGCGGCGAAGGTGCGCACCGCTATACTCTCCTTCGTGCTGGCGCTTTCGCCTCGATGCCGCCTCCAGCCGCTTCTGAAGTGAGTGCTTCGAGTTGGCCAGCGTTGAGAGTTGTTCGTCAAGTTCGCGTCTCTCCCTTTCCAGGCTCTGGATGCTGGCACGGAGTGAAGCTTCTTCTCCGGCTCGCTCCGCCTCCTGCCGTGACAGTTCTGCGCGAAGCGCCGCATTGTCTGCGCTCAGGTCATGTTTCACCTCCACAGGCCATGAAGCATAACTCTTTTTCCAAAGAGCTTTTAGTCTGTCCCTTGCCCGGCCACCTGCTTTGGACGTGTATCCACGTTTGATATTATATACAATGGAGGCAAATTGTGTTTTAAGCTCGTTGTCATAGACAACTTCCACTCCACACTTGCAAAGTTCTGATAAAAGTCTGTCCAGCACACGGTCTATGCAATATACATCCGCATAGGTATTATACAACCAAAACTTATTTACATGAAAAACGTTATTCTTGATTACATACACATCAGGTAATGGCCGTATGTTTCTGGTCTAGTCAACCACCACTTGAAGTGGTAGCTCTCTCTGTACTCCTCTCTTCCTCTGTACCGTGAGCACCACTTCCCAATGCTCGGGGGACATGACAGGCTTCACAGAAGCACCACTGCGCTCGTACTCTGTCCACCTTCTCATTTTTCTCACAGTCACTTGGACCTCGGACTTTTTCACATAGTTGAAGTCCTCTGCCTCGTTCAAAATTCTAACGTTCCAGCTGGCGGTGTAGTGCTGGCTGTAGCGCAAGATAGAGTCGGCAGACCGGTTTCGGAAGAATGGAAGAAAGTTTCTGTTCACGATAGTGCGGATGATGGCTTTTGGTCCGGACCGGACAGGGAAACCAAGAGATTTGCGAACCTGAATCAACAGAGTATCAGCTGACAGGGCAACGTTGGCTGGTACAGATGTCGATCGCGGAGGACCATAAAAACGGCGCACATCGATCTGAAAGAAAGAATGGTAACAATTTTTAAAAAAAATCCAGACCCCAAGACCAAAATGGAAGATATCAGTTCCAGGGTACTGTTCTAAGCGGAACACCGAAACGACGTACCAATAATTCCCAGGAGAAATGGGCAGTTTGCCATCGATATCACGATTATTCTGTTGTTACAAGTGCCAACCTGGTTAGCAGCAAAGACAGGGATTGGTTAGCAGCAACCTGGTTAGCAACATTAGGCACGTGTTATTCTGCAAGTGGCTACAGTTTTAAGTAATTACCTTTGTCAATTGTGAACCGATTTGCAATTTAAAATTACCAATAGATGCATCGTGAAAAGACACATTTTTGATGGGTGGCTGGTCGGTGTTCATGCAATATATCAATTAAATTTTGACAATGTTAGTTTTTTGTTAGCGTTGACTTTCGCTTAGCTGACACTGAGTTAGAAATATTATTGGCCATTACTTTCAAAATTTCCATTGGATTTCCAATTGAAAATAATGAACAGTTGGTACAGCGCCCACCATACCCGGGGACAGGTACAGTCAGTACACAGTTTGTACAGCGTACAGTCCATACAGCGCACCTACCCGGGGACAGGTACAGTCAGTACAGTTTGTACAGTGTACGGTCCATACAGCGCACCATACCCGGGGCCAGGTACAGTCAGTACACAGTCGGTACAGCGCACCATACCCGGGGCCAGGTACAGTCAGTACACAGTCGGTACAGCACACCATACCCGGGGCCAGGTACAGTCAGTACACAGTCGGTACAGCGCATCATACCCGGGGACAGGTACAGTCAGTACACAGTCGGTACATCGCACCATACCCGGGGCCAGGTACAGTCAGTACAGTCAGTACAGCGCACCATACCCGGGGACAGGTACAGTCAGTACAGTCAGTACAGTCGGTACAGCGCACCATACCCGGGGACAGGTACAGTCAGTACACAGTCGGTACAGCGCACCATACCCAGGGCAAGGTACAGTCAGTACACAGTCGGTACAGCGCACCATACCTAAAGACAGGTACAGTCAGTACACAGTCGGTACAGCACACCATACCTGGGGCCAGGTACAGTCAGTACACAGTCGGTACAGTGCACCATACCCGAAGACAGGTAGTCAGTACACAGTTGGTACAGCACACCATACCCGGGGACAGGTAGTCAGTACACAGTCGGTACAGCGCACCATACCCGGGGACAGGTACAGTCAGTATGCAGTCAGTACAGCATGCACCATACCCGGGATGGGACAGGTACAGTCAGTACACAGTCGGTACAGCGCACCATACCCGAAGACAGGTACAGTCAGTACACAGTCCGTACAGCGCACCATACCCGGGGACAGGTACAGTCAGTACACAGTCGGTACAGCACACCATACCCGGGGACAGGTACAGTCAGTACACAGTCGGTACAGCGCACCATACCCGGGGCCAGGTACAGTCAGTATGTAGTTGGTACAGCATGCACCATACCCGGGGACGGGACAGGTACAGTCAGTACACAGTCGGTACAGCGCACCATACCCGGGGCCAGGTACAGTCAGTATGTAGTTGGTACAGCATGCACCATACCCGGGGACGGGACAGGTACAGTCAGTACAGTCAGTACAGCGCACCATACCCGGGGACAGGTACAGTCAGTAGTCAGTACACAGTCGGTACAGCGCACCATACCCGGGGACAGGTACAGTCAGTACAGTCGGTACAGCACACCATACCTGGGGACAGGTACAGTCAGTATGCAGTTGGTACAGCATGCACCATACCCGGGGACGGGACAGGTACAGTCAGTACACAGTCAGTACAGCGCACCATACTCGGGGACAGGTACAGTCAGTACACAGTCGGTACAGCCCACCATACCCGGGGACAGGTACAGTCAGTACAGTCGGTACAGCACACCATACCCGGGGACAGGTACAGTCAGTACACAGTCGGTACAGTGCACCATACCCGGGGACAGGTACAGTCGGTACCCAGTCCGTACAGCGCACCATACCCGGGGACAGGTACAGTCAGTACAGTCGGTACAGCACACCATACCCGGGGACAGGTACAGTCAGTATGCAGTTGGTACAGCATGCACCATACCCAGGGATGGGACAGGTACAGTCAGTACACAGTCGGTACAGCACACCATACCCGGGGACAGGTACAGTCAGTACACAGTCGGTACAGCGCACCATACCCGGGGCCAGGTACAGTCAGTACACAGTCGGTACATCGCACTATACCCGGGGACAGGTACAGTTAGTACACAGTCTATACAGCACACACCATACCCGGGGACAGGCACAGTCAGTGTCTTGAACTTTATCATCAAATTTGTATTTTTTTGCTTTCATACACATCAATGAACAATGGAGGCCAGCATTACATAAATGCCTGTTATTTTGAAGGAACAAGACACACAAAGGTCTGACACTTCAGTGATAAAACCGCAAGGACAAGGCATGAATCTATCGGCAAGAAAAACATTAGACAATTTAAAATTTATTTTTTAGTTAGTTATAAAATTTAAAAGTTAGAATCTGAGGTTATCAAAACACAAAGGACCACTCTACAACGTGATAAGACATGAAACAAATGTCATCTTTGATTTGCAAACATTCTAAAAGACAAAACACTTACCGAATTCATCCTAAATATCCATTTTCGTCTCCCCAGACGCTGTTGTTGGTGGATTAGGGCGCGTAGCTGCAATGCTCAAGCGTCTTCTTGTTCTTGATGGGTTAGGGCGCGTAGCTGCGAGGCTCAAGCGTCCCCAGACGCTAAGTTTGCGTAGAGATACAAAGCGCCACCGCACGTATCAATAGCGTCGCTTTGGTAAAAGACTAAACAACAGACGAAAGTTTGTCTGAGGTTTGTCAGACGAAAATGATTACGACAAAGTTAATTTATTCCACTAATGCTCACGCAGAAATAACGGAAGCCGGGCAGTAATTCTCGTTTCACGTGGATAATATCGAACGGACAACGACGGAAATGGTTGGAAACGAATGAAGAATCATTTTTAGAGCACACAGAAAGCATTTTCCCGCCATAGAGCTCAGATTATTTAGGACAGAGGTAGAAGTCAAGGACCCAGTACCGAAAACGATCGTTCCGTAACGTAACGAAATTATTTTATGCGCAGACGATACTTCTCTGTATGCCTCTCATACGACTGAAGACATTGACACCGTACAACAGTCTCTTCAACGCGACCTTGACGCCATTGACGAATATGCAAGACAATGGGCAATTCAATTCAACACTTCCAAAACAATTCAACAGACATTCAGTCACAAAGCACATCACACATCACCAGTACTATGTTTCTCTGGAAAAAAAACAATTTCCCCGGACACTGAGGCACATAAACACCTAGGCATCACATTCTCAAAAGACCTGAGATTCCACAAACATGTGAATACATAATTAAAAAGCAAACATAGCATTAAGCCCTCTCTATCCAGTAGCCAAACACATACATCGCACCACTCAGTCACATATACACAACCTACGTAAGACCACACTTTGACTATTGTGACATTGTTTTTGACGGACACATTACCTTACAAGACGAATTGCGACTAGAAAAGGTACATAGCCGTGCGGCGAGACTGGTGACAGGGACCTCACTCAGAACATCGACAGACAAACTGAGACAAGACCTGGGATGGGACACCCTCAAGACACGACGAACAATGCACAAGCAGCTGTTCTTTCACAGGCTCACAAACACACCACACCAACAACCAGAATACATAAGACAGATACTCCCACAGTCACGAGTTCACAACATTGGAAGGACACTCAGAAACTTTAGAACACTAGCACTCCCCGCCAACAGAACAACATCCTTCCAACGATCATTCATCCCAAACACTACCCGCAAATGGAACACACCGCCAGAATCACTTCGAACACAGCCTTCACACAAAAGGTTCAAGAAAGGCATCGCGGATCTGTTCGGAACTACCAAACCCCCTAGATACTTTTCATTCGGCTCAAAACTCGGAAACACATATCTCACCCAAATCAGAACGGAGAGCATTCAGCTCAAGGCTCATCTTTAGCAAACACAAAGACTTTCTTCTCCAAGATGTTTATGCGGCCACAAATCAGAGACCTTGCAGCATTGTATTTTTCACTGTCCACTTTTTCTAGATTTGAGGACCAAGCTTCTTCGACAGTTAACACAATTATTAGGTCCTGATTTTACCCGACTACCAAAAACAGACATTCTACACACACTGACGCATGGACACAACATTCACAGCGACGACCAGGGGTAGTAAAATGCCCCGTGATGCTGGACGACGACGGAGAACAAAATTTGTCTTTTTCTTGCCAGGTTGGCTATTTTGTCATCACAAATGATCCATCAGAGATCCATCGCATGCAAAAATGTAGCCCACATGCTACATTTTTGCATGCGTGTGCTTTTTAGATCGAATCGTGGGATATTCGAGGGCAATTTCTACTGAATTGGTTCACACATGAAAATGCACAGTCTACCAAAAAAATAAGCGTCCCAGTCTACCAAAAAAATACGCGTTCCACATAGCAACAGTGATATCAGTTTGGCAGCATATTAGACCACAAATATAGTTGCTTTTATAGACCATACAAACTGTACCAAGTTGTCTGCAATTTACTATTTCAGTCGATAGCGGTTTGGGAGAACCGCGGAAGACCACTCATTGACTTTGAACGAGAGACTCTCCGCCGTCCAATCCGCGGATCCGCTGGTTTTATCAGTCAATTTCGCTGCATATGGTATAAATTTTGGAACAAATTTAGAAACCCAACCCAGAGTATATTTTAGATTGTTTACCAATTACTATGGAGGCATGATGGCAGCATTTTAAAACCCCGATTTGGAGCGATCGTCGCTTTCGGAAGTGACGCATTTGATTTTTTTTAGGAATTCTGTGAATCACCTTCTTCAGAGTTCAAGGTAAGGTTAAGTTAAAATAATTAATAATATAGTTGCTCAAAAAGTGGACAAAATAAATCGCATAGCAAGTAGGGTAAACTTAAGATGTCAACACATCAGACTTGGCACGTTACTGGTGGTGTTGTGGTAATTTGGGACATCTCAAGACATCAACAACTGTCATGTTATTGGTGGTGTGTTGGTGTCTGAAAGTCATCCCAGGCAAAGGGTTGTCAGTTCGAAGGGAGAAAACAGTAAACAACTGTAACCCCAGACACGCCCTAACAACATACTTTTCATGCTTGAGCTCAGGAGCATCAGAATCATCATGCTCAGGAGCACAGAAAGGACAGAAAAAGAAGTGAACAAAGAGACAAGGGTTGATCAACAGAAAGAGGCAGACACCTACTGGTCCAGAAATTCAAACTCAAAGTGGACAGGAAGAAAAAAGTGTAGGTCAGGCTGATTCTGACAAGATCAGAGCTGACAACTCAACAGAGGGCAAAGGAGCAGCAAAACCAGATGAAACAGAAAACAAACAGGAAAGTGAAACAGAACAGAGGACGGAAACAACCAAACACAAGGAGAAAGAGGAAGTGCGGGGGTGACAAAAGAGACTGAAGCACCTGAAAAGTCAAAGACCAAAAACAAAGAAAACAAGGACACATCCCCTGATGGAGATGCATCTCCCTCACAAAGTCCCTGCAGACAAAGAGTGTCTAAAAGGAAGAAAAACATCAGAAGGGGAAATGAGTCTGGTTCAAGTTCAGGTTAGCTTGAGCTGTCTACAGTTGGAAGGACTTTATATCCATATTGAAATATTTCAGCTTAACTAAAAGTTTGGAAGTCAGTCCTTATTGAACTTATGAAATTTAAACATAATTCATACAATACAAAAATCAAGTTACTTACCTGCAACTGCAACATAACACAAAAACAAAACAACTTAAGTTGGTATTAATGATATTCAGGTTGCAGGTAACTTGAATTCATGATACAAACTGATACAAGCATGCATGATTCTTAAATAATAATTACAAGTTCTCAATAATGTTTTGCCTCAAATTTGCAAATAATATATTACAATTAAGAATATGTGTCCGCCCCTGTAGCTCAGTTGGGAGAGCGCTGGGCTTCTGACCTCACTCGGTAGTGGCAGCCCGGGTTCGAGTCGCTTCGGCGCTCGCTATTTGCCCCTGACTGGGATGGCATGTGGCCGGTGGCAGCGGTCGCACTCAAGGTCAAGTGACGTCAGAGGGCGGGGCGGGCCGTGTCCAGGTATGTCGGGCACGTAAAACTTTCGCTTCTAAATTCTGCCGGACGCCAGGAATTGCTTGATCGGGTGGTGGAGTCAGGGCCTGCGCAACAAGCTATGCTTAGCGCGGGGCCTGACCTCGGAAATCGATCCATTCAAGAACATTCGGACTAAATTTATTATAAAAAATAAATGTGTAGTATGCGTGTTTTTCATTATTGTTCTTTAAAATAAATGATGCTTATAAATATTTCCACTAGGTTCGCTGTTCTTCTGGTGCCCTTAGTTTCGCATCAGCTTCCGCTTATTTTTTCTTATTTTTATTTGGGGGAGGGGTGGGAGGGGAGTGGTTCTCGCCCACCCCGTAGTCCAGCCTATAGCTATATGCCGCCGCGGGTGGGGAGGAGAACCACTCCCCTCCGGGGCGGGGAACCGAATGACTTGCGCCAGTAGCGAGACTCGAACCCGGAACCCTTGGATTCCGAGTCCGACGCTCTACCAACTGAGCCACCCGGCCCCCGCTTAAACAAAAATAACTAAGATGCTGCATGTTTTTCATAAGTTGTATTCGACGGTCACATTTTGTTTCGCATCGTTCTCATCAGGCTGATGACTTAGATCGAATATCAAATGCTCTGTTTGTGTCCAATATCTCTGCTGTTTGCAAAACGAGTGAAACATTTTTTTTTCTTGTGGTTTTTCTTCATCGTCTTGTTTTTTTAATGTTCTTCTTTTCCTTGCATACGTCTGCAAAATTTGCACATATTATATACCATATTATGTTGTCTGTTTCATGGTCGATACGTAAATGTGTCGAGCAACCAAGCCTTCTCGGGTGAAATATTCGTAGTGAATATGAATTTCCGTTAGCACCCTTCGTTTATGTCCCTTGATGCGATTGCATCGATGGTTAGCGGTTTTCTTCATTGCATTTGCATTTTCATTTTCCTTCGAGGCGTTTTACTGCTTACTTACTTTTCTTGTGTTGGCTTTGACATTTCCATATTGCTATCGTCTTACTTTTATGCATGTTCTTTTCGTGATTTGTAAACAATGACAGAAGACACAAGTGACGAAAATACACTTCGAATATATGATGACATAAAATATGACTATCTTAAACAAATGCAAGGTATTCATGAGAAATGTGATTACTACACAGATTTAGACAAAACTCAACTTAATGGCAACTTCTCTGTTCTCCACATGAATGTTTGATCGATGAAAAACAAAGTAGATGAGATTAAAAAATGTCTTACAAGGTCTAATATACAATGGGATATAATATGTATATCAGTAACATGGCTTAAGGATGATATTGTAAAATATTATCACATGGACAAATATAACCTTTTTGCATCCTGTCGTCCTGTGGGGGAAGGTGGTGGTACAGCTATTCGTAGTGAATTATTATACGTTCATACTAAACACGAAGTTAAAGAAAGAAAGGATCTTGAAAGTGTAGAGTTTGAGACAAACTTTGTACAAATACAGATTTGCTTAAAATCCGAAATTAGTAATGTTTTGGTTGGTGAAATTTTTAGGCCATCAAACTATGCAAGTGCTAACTTTCTATCTCACATGGAGAAGGTATTAGATACTATTGCAAAAGAAATAAAGTTTGCTATTATAGCAGGTGATTTAAATTACAATCTTCTTCCAGCAAACCAAAATAAGTATAATAGTGATTTCACAAATTTAATGATAGCATATGGTTTGTACCCAATGATATCGAAGGCAACTAGAAAACAAAACCAGACAGAGGCACTACTAGACAATATTTGTTGTTAATAACCCTTCTCTTTATCTGTTATCAGGAATAGTTATTGAAGATCTGTCGGACCACTTGCCAATATTTTTATCACTAAAAATCGACAATAATAATTTCGTTTTAAATAGGAAAGCATAACAGTATTTAACACACAGAAGATGCCTGAACGAAATGATTTTCTTATATCAAGATTACGTAACTTCCAGACAAACACTGACGCTAATATTGCAGCTGAAGACCTTTCGAAGGCTTACACCGATGGAATAGCATCTTCTTCAAAAACTTATAGACCTAGCCGTAGAAAATCGTTCATAAAACCAAGGATCACACCAAGTATTCTTTGCTCGATCAATAAGAAAACACAACTGTATAACAAGTTCTTAAGACGAGGAAATAGGACGAATGAAAATAACTATACAAGATATCGAAATGTGCTTCTACAAACTATCAGGGATGCAAAAAGGTTGCATTTTAAAGAAGCACTAGAACAGCACACAAATGATGGAAAAGTGACGTGGGCTTTACTAAACCAAGTTGTCAACAAGTTGCACAAAAAGAACAGGACAATTACCCCGACGCTTTTTATGATAGCCAGGGAAAGATATATATGAAGATGGCCAGATGGCTTTAACACATTTTCTCCTCCGTAGGGCAAGTACTAGATAAAGAAATACCGAAGGTTGAAAATGATCCTCTAAACTATGTAAATGAAATAGAATATGAACCATATGTTTCGACGCCACAAACTACAGCTATTGAAATAGAAACGATTGTCAAGTCTTTAAACACTGTAAGAGGTGGAATTAATAAAATTAGCACAAAGATACTCATAGGAACATATACAAACATAATTCATCACCTTGCCTTTTTCTTCAATTTATGTTTAAGCAAAACAGTATTCCCCGACAATCTAAAAGTTGCAATAATAAAGCAAATACATAAAGCTGGAAATAAAGATAAGTTTACAAATTATAGGTCAATATCCTTACTGCTAATTCTATCAAAAGTACTTGAAAAAATAATATACTTAACATTGTCTCCCTTCTTAGAAATAAATAACCTATTAAATCCTTTGCAATTTGGTTTTCGAAAGAAGCATAGCACGTACATGCCGATAGCTCATATGTATGACGAAATAAGTAAAAATTTGCAAGAAAATGAAATGACATGTATCTTATACCTAGTTCTAAAAAAAGCATTCGATACTGTATGTATCGAAATACTCATGCAAAAATGCATTGTATTGGGATCAGAGGGTGCTTATATGACATAATTACCTCATATCTTAGCAATCGACAGTAGATAACAACAATTAATAATATCTACTCTGAAAAACAGGCCGTTACTGTAGGAGTCCCACAGGGATCAATTGTAGGTCCTCTTTTATTGATGATAAACATAAACGACATGCAAAACATTTCAGACTTAGCGAGCTTCTATGTATTCGCCAATGATGCAGCGGTTATGTTTAAAGAAAAAAAATATTGACCAATAGCAAATCAAAGTGAATCAATTGATGCCGATCATTACAAAGTGGTTTCAGACAAATAGGCTATCTTTAAATGCATCCAAATCAAATTATCAATTTTACGAAATGTATAATTGTAAAAATCAGCCGGCGCTGGCGCTGGCGCTGACGACGTCTGTGACACGGCCGCCGCCGGCGCGGGCCTGGCCCGGGAACAGGGGGGGGGGGCAGAGGGTGTTCTTCCCCCCGCTTCAGGACGGCCCCCCAACTTTGGCTAGGCTCAACTTAACGTGGCGTAAAAGAAGGCTCGTATAAGAGACCGAAAATATAAGGTTTGCTTCACAAAATTCGTCATTTGCAAAACAGCTTTTCTCGACCTCTGCCTGCCTCGACCGCGGATTTTACCATGTTCGAGCGGGCCTGTTTTAACATGGGCTCTCGGTTCTCAGAAAACAGCCCCTGTCATGAGAGGGCCCTCATTAGGATGGCCCCGGCATGCCACATTTTGTCAGGATCGGGCCTGATCAAGACCGGACCCCTGCCTTACTGCCTTGCCAGGAATGTGCCCGTAATATCGATAATTCGAATGAACCGAGCTCGACGCCTGACCAGGCCCCTGATAAACGCCTTTGCCAGCACCGGCCTCTGCCTCGATCGGGCCTGACCAGAGTGACCATGACCGGGCCGCTTCCAGGATCGGGTCCGTATCAAGAATTAGGAAGGACCGGACCCTGTTGTGACCGGGCCCCATATCACGTCTTTGCCAGCACCGGGCCCCTGCCTCGATTGAGCCTGACCAAGAACGGGCCCGTATAAATAATTTGCAAGGACCGGGTCATGTTGTGACGGGTTCCTCGACCTGACCGGGCCCCATATCACGCCTCTGCCAGCCCCGGAGCCCTGCTTTGATCGGGCCCTACCTACCAGGAACGGGCCCCTACCAGTAACAGGCCAGTATCAAGAATTTGCAAGGAGTGGGCCCTGTTGTGACCGGGCCCTCGTCCTGACCGGGCCCCATACACGCCTTTGCCATCACCGGGCCCCTGCCTCGATCGGACCTGACCAAGATCGGATCCCTACCAGGAACTGGCCAGTATCAAGAATATGCAAGGACCGGGCCATGTTTGGAACGGGCCCTCGTCCTGACCGGGCCCCATGAGCCATGCCACGCCTTTGCCAGCACTGGGTCCCTGCCTCGATCGGGCCTGACCAAGACTGGCCCCTGCCAGCGCCAGGGATGGGCCAGAATACGGGTCCATGTGATGCGTGGCCCTCAGAAATTAGGGGTCAGCTGACCCTTTTATCCCCCCCCCCCATCTCCTCCTCTCCCTGCGTGCGCAACTGGCGAGTTGTAACTGGCGGCTGACTACGTGTTTCGCTTGAGCGCGGCGCCGATGAAGGAGCCGGCTGCCGCCAGTGACGTCATCCGTCGGTCCGCCGAGTTCCATGTCAAATGGCTCATGTCCTTACCTGGTTATAGGGCCTTGCTAAATGTATATTTCTCCCCTGCTTCTGCAGTTTAAAATAGCTGCAGAATGAATGCCACAAAACCGCAACATATGAAGAAATTCTGGCCCACTAAATACAAATATCATTGCAATCAATATCAATTCCACGCTTTCACAATTTACTTGAAAACTATAGAGGTCCGATCTGAATGGCAGTGGTACACTGACATGCCTTCCATCATGCTGATTCAGGGAATGTATGGGTTTTGGGTTCATCACCAAGGGTTTTCGAGTTTCTAGCGTTGGAACGGTTTGAATTTGCCCTTTATATAGGAGATATTGCTCTTTTTTTCTCCTTAGAGCTTCGACCAGTTAGTCATTCTCGCGATAACTTCGCTTTCTATATTTTGGCGATGGCCCCTTCGGATGAAAAAGAAGAAGAAAACTATGACTTTTCATTTGTAAAACAATACATCCGCATTTTTGTTTTTGTTTTATTTAAACAAAAATACAACCGGACAAGGGCCCACCTCATAGAGCCTTTCGAGCATTTCGTAAGGGGTCAATTTTTGTTATCATGCCTATGATATCATGCACATTGTTATCATGCACATTGCCTATGACAAGCTCCGCCCACTTTGCATCAAAAATTGACGCTACAATTTTTTTTTTACCTAGTGCCAGCAACTGAATGGCAATTGTGCAATCAAAATAAAACAAACTATAAGTAGGTACCTAGGTTGAGATAGGTACTTCTAGCTCAAACGCTATCAGAAGTATCTGCCCTCTCCCGGATTTTCTCAATAACCTGAAAACTAAGATAGATATCAAGGTGAAACTTTCAGTTCCGTATCCTGCATGACGTTTAAGTCTTCGGACCAACTCTCAATAAAATTGATGCAGTATTTTGGGAGATAATGACATTTTAATGACGGAATGTCATGCCATTTGTGGTGGAAAAACGATACATGGTAATTGGTAATGCAAATGGTAGAACTCAGAGTTTTTAAGCAAATTGCAAATGAAAAACCTGAAAAGAAAGGAAATGATATTTGCGTCAAAATGGATATCTCGGATTTCCAATTTTTTAAACCCCAAAAATAAAATAAAAGTAAATTTGAAAAGTGAATTGCTTATGCTCGAATACCAAAATAAGGCGACTGGCCCGAATCTTCGAAGGGGAAAAAATAGGGGGAGGGGAGTGCTTTTTTGCCACACAAAAAAAAATGCCCCCCCCCCAAAAAAAAACGACGGTTGGACCTGCCAGTGTGCCTGTCCACATTCGAACACTGTTCCACATTCAGTAACTTTCTTTCCTACGTTCGCTCTCCTATTTTGCAGTTCGTTGCCTTCAATGCTTTACACTTACAATTGGGTGCCAGTGCAAATGTGGAGAACACATTTCAAGTTGAGGGCTTCAAGTAGGCTGATGTATCCACAGGAATCACATGGTGGATTAACTGGCAAACAATCTCACTTTTGTTAGCGACTAGCGTGGTATCTTCGGCACACACGCCTGCAGCACTGACCATCAAGGCCCAAGAACCACGGTAGATGAACGCTTAGAACTCGCTGACCACTCCCGCCCGCGCAACACGTCAACGATAGACTGAATGAGACGCGCTCCGCGCGCAAAATAGCTGCCGTTGCACTTTTAAACAACCTAGGAATGTTACTTAACCCGCGCGGCGCTGGGGTCTCCATCCGAACGTGCGGTGCTGGGGGGAAATTTACCCCCCCCTCGTATCTTCTGAACCAATAACCGCAGCGAGACGCGCAAGGCGGCGATTGAAATCTCTCAGTGAGAAGAATCTAACACATGCCCGAAATTATTAACATAAGGTCACATGTCAGGTCACGGTCAGGTCAAGTGTCAAAATTTAAGTATTTGGGTTTTTGGGCTATACTTTCCATCCAAAGCCTTGTATTGCAACTATTATCTCACAAAGTGCTCCCAAATGTATAATGCATCTCCCGCATAAGTAAAAGTGAAATTTTCAGCAAAGGTCAAGGTCAAGGTCAGGTCACAAAAGGTCACAGGTCTACGAAAGCCATGCGACACATGTTGTATGGGTTATTTTACACGTATAATTCGATAGAGGCAGCCATTTTCACAGCCTGACACCATATAATCGCCCTCAGGTCAGGGTCAGGTCACAAATAAGGTCAAAATTTGAAATTGATTAATCTACATAAACATTGCATGCTTCTAGACTAGTTTTGTCTTCGAAATACAGTGGTGGCATTTATTTGTCTGTATCTGGTCAGTAAAAGCCAAAAAACGCAATTGAAAAAAATGACATCATGAGTTACTTTTCTTAGAGAGCCATAAGTCAGTCAAAAATAAAGACATTGTTTTTAAATTTGGTTTGAACATCGTTCATACTCGGCTCTCTAATATATCTTCCGGTTTTTTGAAAAATTTCAAACAAAAAACTTTTGTGCAAATTCTTCCCCAAAAATCAGTTTTTGGCATTTTTGGGAGTCAAAGACCCAAAATTTTGAACATCTGAGATAGCCATGTTAAAGACAATGTTATTTCCTTTCTTTTGACGCCTTTTATTTGCGATTTGCATCAACACGCTATTGTGTACCTTTTTTCAAACATTTAACGTTTTTTCACCAAAAATGACATGACATGACGTCACTAAAACGTCATTATCTCCTAAAATTTTCACAAATTTCAAAAAAATTATAACAAGATGTAGAATTGATGCACCATAAGGTAACGCAAGTTTCACTTCGATATCTGTCATAGTTTTCAAGTTATGTAGAAAATCCGGGAGGGGGGGGTAAAATTTACCCCCCCCCCCCGCCCCAGCGCCGCGCGGGTTAAACAACACCGGTCAGTGTACAAAAAGGGGATTCGTCATTCGAAAACCCATGAACCGATACATAAACTCTTATATCAGTTTGGTCAACCATCTTGATACCAGTAACACCAGTAACACACGTGGATTGGCAAAGAGTGAGCGACCACCGTCCAGTTCAGGGCCAGGCTAGGGCGGGACGCAAATACAAAACAAAATACGCCAGTTAATGCAAGCCCTTGCTTCGCTTTTGGCGCTATCTCGCACTATGAGCGGAGCAACACGAAGAACATCATGGAACACAACTGAAACCAGGCGTCACAAAACCGCGAGACGATTATAGGTGGCTAAGCTGCCTAGATGGCGCTATCATCGTTATTTGGAATAATAGTTGAATTTTTGTTTTTTTAAAGAAATAATAATTGAACCTCTAGTTGGCAAGCTACTACGAGCCTAAAATAATAATTGGTAATGCAGTCATATTTATGTTATGAATTTATTGCGCTTAAAAAAGGTGTGCTCTTCTCGATTTTCTAGTGGATTTGCCTACCTTACAGAAATTGTCTACTGCAGGACCCAATAGATTTGTACACAGGCTGGTCGAGAATCTAGTAGGATGCTTAGGCAAAGGTTTTCTTACATTTGCGTTTAATTTATAGTTTTTAAGGAAATTTTCCTGGAAAATTTGATAAATTTGCTCCAAGATAAGCCCATTCCGATTGCAGAAAACCATATTAATCAATAGGAAGAAAAAAATTAAATGAAAAGAAGGGAAGACAAATATCGGTATCGGAAGAAGGCTACCGAACTGGGTAGGCATTGCCTATCTTCCCTACATGGGAGAACGGCCCCTGGTTCATAACGCTTTCCAGTTTTCGTTACAACTGTAAACAATGCATCCTGACTAAGTACCTATTTACAACTTTGTATCATTCAATTTGCCAAAAAGTTTAACTCCACAAAAAACATCTTCTCAGTCACATAAATGTCGCCAACACCAACGCCGCACAAATGTGGCCTGCACCAAGGCAACCTACCTCTTTTGCGTGGCCATCTTTGTTCTTCTTGGTGCTGGGCATGGCGCACCGCCTGGACCCAGCTGCTGACCCAGCAGGTATCCCAGCTGCCGCGCGCCGCCTCCGTCTCCGCAGGTCCGCCAAGTCTGCGGCCCCGACGCAGCGCCGACCACCCCTTCGGAGCTCCCCATCCCCCGCCCCCGTCCCCCTTCCCCAGTGCTGGCTTTTATGACTTGAGCCTCATTCCGCCTCATCAGCCTCCCATCGACCGGGCTATAACAAAAAGACAATAATTGGCCGATATTAACCTGCGCGGTGGCCCGATATTGCCAATTAATGTGGGTCTGAGCGCCGGCGCTGGGTCACCTGACGGAGCGACCCAGGTTGGGGGTCCGAGGGTTGGGGTGGAGAGGAGGGGAGGGGAGGGTCCCGGGCGGGGCGGGGAGACGCCGGCCGGCCCGGCCTCCTGCACTACTGTTCACTGAGTGGCAGCGGCAGCCCGCACACAATGCGTTGCGGCCACTCGCCGACATGGGTCTGAGAAACAACAAGGTTAAAGATGCTGGCTCGGCCGGTCGCCGCAGCTCGGCCTTCTCCCTGGAGGACAGCGACGACGACGGCAAGCTGGTCGAGTTTAACGGAGGCGTCTTCAAGGTGAGAGGAAAAAACGCCGCGCGTGGAGTTGTGAAATTTGGTTTTTCGAATTTTTGCACATTTTTGCACAGAGATGGGAGGAGTTCTGCGAGGTGGCACTTGGACATGTACAGGTAGTGTCCCCCAAGTGTCATTACAGTCAGCACTTGGGTGATAGTGTATAACAGGTTAAGTCCCATTTTTTATGTCCTGCTTTCGTGGAAATATGTGATGGTTTCCTGTTGGTGTTGATGCTGCAAATGTTGTACAGTTTCTGATCGGCGATACTCTTCCGATATTTATAATTTGCACATGCAAAAGTTGTCTCCCACTGATGCCAACGGCATACATGCGTGGTTAATTTTTTCATTGGTTCTACTTTTATATTTTCGTGTCCTTTTCCATTGTTGCCGATGGTAATGATCGTTGTTTTTAGTTTATGGCCTTTAGTACTACATCGGCTTCAGACCTTGCGAACGCTCCTTTTTCGCGATATTTTATAAACCAACCGTCTAATTACGACGAGGTTTTTACAGTGTAAGTTTGAGTTTTGGACATTTTTCTTCTTCTTCAATATGGTCTTTTAGCAAAAATTGAAATTTGAACCACTTTTCATTGACTCGTAATGCTAAAGAAATTCCAAGCCTGGTTAGAGGCTCCCAGTGCGTCACACCGTAGCCCCGCCCCGCGCGCGGTTGCGCCGTCCACTGCCCGTGACGCTGCCCTGCCGACCGGAGCCTGGGTCAGTCGGTCAGTCCAGCTCCTGCAGCCAGTCAGCCGTCGCTGGCAGCGCTCACGTGCACGGTGGGGCCTCTCACGGCAGGCGTTCGCCAGCCAAAAGATGATAACTCGTCTTTCCGTGGTATATGGGGAAAATCTGAATATGAGCGGCCAGGCCCGGCCCGGCCCGTGGCGACGCTTTTGAGAAGCTCATATCTCTGCAAACACACGTCCGATTGACAAGCTGACTTCTTTGCTGAGCAGCCCCATCTCACCTACCCTGTTTGAGACCGGTGCCGACTCATGTGGGTGACTACCACTGCGCGTGGCGCGTGCCGCGTGAAGGGTGTTGAAAAGTGTTTTCTCGCAAAAACTCTGCAACGGCTGAGCCGATTGTGTGCAAATTTGGTGTGTGGTTAGGGACCTCTCCGCCGCCGCCTACCCACAAGTCATGGGTGGGGTGCCTCTGCACGTGGGCACGTGCGCACCTTTCTTGTATCTCAGGAACTACTTGCCCGATCGGGTTGAAATTCACCATACATTTATTTCGCGCTCGCTCGTTCATCGCCAACTACGGCGCCTTACTGGTATATGGGAAAAATCTTAATATAAGCGGCTCGGCCCGGCCCGACCCGTGGCGACGCTTTTGAGAAGCTCATATCTCTGCAACCACACGTCCGATTGACAAGCTGACTTCTTTGCTGAGTATCCCCATCCAACCTACCCTGTTTGAGACCAGTGCCGACTCATGTGGATGCCTACCACTGCGCGTGCCGAGTGAGGGGTGTTGAAAAGTGTTTTCTCGCAAAAACTCTGCAACGGCTGAACCGATTGCGTGCAAATTTGGTGTGTGGTTAGGGACCTATCAACCGCCAGTTTCCCACAAGTCAGGGATGGGGTGCCTCTGCACGTGCGCACGTGCACACCCCTATTATATATCTCAGGAACGGCTGAGCCGATTGTGTTCAAATTTGGTGTGTGGTTAGGGACCCCTCCGCCGCCGCCGCCGCCTACCCACAAGTCATTGGCCTCTGTACGTCCGCACCTTTTAAGTATCTCAGAAACTACTTGCCCTATCAAGTTGAAATTCACCATACATTTCCTGCGCGCTCGTTCGTTCATCGCCGACTACGGCTCCTTACTGGTTGAATATGCTTCATATTTGAATCAAATAATACTGATTTAATCGTTTAAGCTTCACACTTGGATGGGTTCGCTTATATTTAAAACATTACGGGATCTGCACCATTCATTGTTCGGTAACTGCGAAAAACATGTTCCATTTTTTTGCCTCCTAAAACATGGCCATAACATTTGCTTGTTTAGCGTGACCGAGTGCCAAGTTAAATTTAAAATATTGTTATGCTGAAAAAGTGTATAGTTACTATACTAGTGCTAACTGTTGCGTCTGCTGCTGCTGCCGGCACCTCTGCACTCACTGGACGATCGGTGGTGACTGTATTTACCCTCTCTCAGTATAGACACAGGTCGCCTCGGTGGGCGCGGTCACGGCCCGCAGCAGTGATAGGTCACCGCCGGGGTCAGAGGGGTGTACGGCGGGCCTGCATGCCGGCCAGGACTGCCCCGGCCCATCGGGCGCACAGCATAACACAACACCTCCCTTCAAGACGTGGGGGAGACGGCTCGACCTCACGTCTTAACAGAGTTAAGTGCCGGTCACCAAAACAAAACGGATACATATCGAAACAGACTGACATCGCGCCGCGATCACACATCTATATACCGAGCCCGACCAGTTCACAGAGCGTCAGACGGACATCGCGCCGCGATCACACATCTATATACCGAGCCCGACCAGTTCACAGAGCGTCAGACGGACATCGCGCCGCGATCACACATCTATATACCGAGCCCGACCAGTTCACAGAGCGTCAGACGGACATCGCGCCGCGATCACACATCTATATACCGAGCCCGACCAGTTCACAGAGCGTCAGACGGACATCGCGCCGCGATCACACATCTATATACCGAGCCCGACCAGTTCACAGAGCGTCAGACGGACATCGCGCCGCGATCACACATCTATATACCGAGCCCGACCAGTTCACAGAGCGTCAGACGGACATCGCGCCGCGATCACACATCTATATACCGAGCCCGACCAGTTCACAGAGCGGCAGACGGACATCGCGCCGCGATCATACATCATCATCACACATCTATATACCGAGCCCGACTAGTTCACAGAGCGTCAGACGGACATCGCGCCGCGATCACACATCTATATACCGAGCCCGACCAGTTCACAGAGCGTCAGACGGACATCGCGCCGGGATCACACGTCTATATACCGAGCCCGACCAGTTCACAGAGCGTCAGACGGACATCGCGCCGCGATCACACATCTATATACCGAGCCCGACCAGTTCACAGAGCGTCAGACGGACATCGCGCCGCGATCACACATCTATATACCGAGCCCGACCAGTTCACAGAGCGTCAGACGGACATCGCGCCGCGATCACACGTCTATATACCGAGCCCGACCAGTTCACAGAGCGTCAGACGGACATCGCGCCGCGATCACACGTCTATATACCGAGCCCGACCAGTTCACAGAGCGTCTCTGCCATCGGTCGCGCCGCGATCACACATCTATATACCGGGCCCGACCAGTTCACAGAGCGTCTCTGCCATCGGCCGCAGGAGACCGAGGTACCGGCGGTTGCGCCAGTAGGTACGTCCGCTGGGCAGGCGGACTAGATAGTCCCGCCTGCTCCCGAAGCCCACCGCCCCCCCCCCCCCCCCCCCCCCCCAGTGTGCGTCACCACCGCCGCGGGGGAACCTCTCCTCGGGTAGCCGATCCCTAGGTCGGCTGTGGCCTCGCTGGTGCTGGTACGGTGCTGGCAGTCTCGGAGCGTAGCGAGCGTGAATGTCTCCGTAGACGGGACGCGAGCCGGCGGCGGGGGCGGCCGCGTCGGCGCCGGCCACGGCAGGTAGCCCAGCCACCACGCGCTCCAGAAGCGCTATCAGGCGCTCCTCTCGTAGCTGGCCTTGCCGTTGAGCCTCCTGCACCAGCTTCATCTGCTGCGCCAGGAGCTGTGTGAGGAGCGCCACGCTCGCCGTCTTCTCGTTCGTCATGCCGGGTGCTGCTCGCCGCTGTGATCCCGGTTTCAGAATACCGACCGCGCCATGTTGCGGTTTTACCGGAGTCCTACCGACCACGCCATGTTGCGGTTTTACCGGGGTCCTACCGACCACGCCATGTTGCGGTTTTACCGGGGTCCTACCGACCGCGCCAAGTTGTGTCCGCTGCTGCTGCTGCTGTGCACACGACGGGAGCTCGGAGTAGACTAGAGTATTGACCGCGCCATGTTGCGGTTTTACCGGGGTCCTACCACCGTGCCATGTTGTGTCTGCTGCTTCTGCCGGCACCTCTGCAAACACTGGACGATCGGTGATGACTGTATTTACCCTCTCGGTGTAGACACAGGTCGCCTCGGTGGGCGCGGTCACGGCCCGCGGCGGTGATAGGTCACCGCCGGGGTCAGAGGGGTGTACGGCGGGCCTGCATGCCGGCCAGGACTGCCCCGGCCCACCGGGCGCACAGCATAACACAATACTAACCCGTCCGCTCCGCTGGGCGATTACTGGTGTCAAGTGGTGGTGCAAGCCAGTGATAGGCAATTAGGGATTGATAACCCGTACTACCCGTGACACCTGTCGTACCTATAATACGTTTTTGTACCCGTCATACACGTGAAGTACCCGTCAAAAACCGACGGTGCCCTACATGCACCCGTAGTACCCGTTGTGCCGCTGTGGAATACGTGATAACCCCGTTATATCCGGCACTTACCCATTATACCCGTGGAACACCTGTGACTACTCGTTATATATCCGTTAAACCCGTGAAAACTCCACCCCGGCTTAGTGTATATGTTCATTGATATATACCGTATCGTATGTCGATGACCTTCGTTTCGCAGTGATTCCGTGGTTGCTTCTCCTTGGTTGTGACACTGTAGTATCCGTGGTCGGATCTGATTGGCTTTCGACTGGGGTGAAGCGATGTAAAACTCGTATCCGTAAACTGTTTTTTTACGGTAAAATATTTCTTAACACCTCCTTCTAGGTTAGTTACAGCACAAACCTTCGCCCAAAACTGCACAACATAAAACTGTGTGTAACTATCGTATCAAATGCGTCGGAAATGTACGAATTATACACCACTCGGTAGTATCCGTAAACTCGTTTGAAAACCTTAAAATCACGTACATCACGTGCTTATAGCAATGTGGTACTGCAACTGCCGCTTTACTGTGTTAAATTCGTTCCGGAGTGATAGACAGACGCTTATCAAATAGTAATATAGATTTGTAGGTTATCTGACGTAAGATCCATTTCATGTATACAATAATACACCTGTGTAAGATGTTGGACGTTTTCCGTAACTGCCGTCACATAACGTTCGTATAGCTTTGCCATGTATTTGTAGATACGTTTTCCGTACCGCAGCATGGTGGCACAGCAGGTAACGCCGGGCAGCACGGTGGCACAGCAGGTAACGCCGGGCAGCACGGTGGCTTCTATCATTCCGTACGGGACGCCATGGAGATGACCCCGACTGCGGTACGGAGGAGCATTATCCAACAGACACCAGTTCCAGACCGTTAACCCTATTCCCTGCGGGGGGCAGATTCTGCCCCTCCCGGTGTTTTTTCACTTGCCGCTTCTAAACCGTTAGGCCTAGCGTCTTGAAACTTTGTGAATTTTCCCGAAATTGAATGGCGCGTGTTGTGCCAAATTTGGAAAACATCGGTCCAGCAGAGGCGGTTCCAGGCTCCTGTTTTGGGGAGGGTGTTACGAATGCGGTTTTGCAACGCATACTTCCTTCGTGGTTTGCAGTGCAATAAATGCGTCAGAAACAATTTCAATGCAATATGCATCATAGATACTGAGATTGTGCATATTTTTGGGGGCAGAGGCGCACTCAGGATAAAAAAAATGAGAGGCGATACACACCCTCAAATTAGGTCCAACTTCAAATTAGTAAGATGATAAAAGCGTTACGCGCATGGTGCCCCCATGTTTTTTTTACTGGATCCGCCTATGAGCAATATATCAAATTTTGCAAATTACATCATATAATGCCCACATGTGACGTTCATGTCGTCTCAAACAATCACGAACACCACATATTATTTTCCAGAAAATCCCCCCATTTTACATTCCCTGAATACGCCTAGGATTTTTTGTTTTTTTGTTTGTCTTTTGATATATTAAATACCAGTACATTTGAAGCTCAAAAACGTTTGGAGCATGAAAATCAGTAGAGCCACATGGCCGCAATGACCTTTCAAAAAACACCCAAAATGTTCGGATTTTTTGCCCCCTTGCCCCTGGATTTTTTGCCCATTTTTTAACAAAACAAAAATGTCGGGGTCCAAAAAGAGAGATCTTGCCATGAATTGAATGGCTTTTTCCCCATCGAAAGCGACCGAGCGGTTCTCGAGATCTCTGGGGGGTCAGAATCTGCCCCCCCCCCCCCCCGCAGGTTAACGCAATTTTGGCCGCCCGCAGGGAATAGGGTTAACCTCTCAACCTGCCTCTGCTCCCAAGCTGGACAACTTCACTATCGTAGTCATACGGCGGCACATCCATGCCAGGTTCGCTGCAAAGGAGTACCCGACGGAGAATCCTATCACATGGAGATGGAGTGCCGGGCGGCGTGCGCTAGGGAGCGACCCCCGGCCGCTCCCAAGTATTATTCGTATTCGTCCGGAAGTAGATAGCTTGCCTGTGAATAACTGTGCTGACGTGGAGGCTGGAACGTTCGTGACACTTTTGGCGCCTACTTCGGAAACTGTGAGTGCGGAATTAGCATAAAATCGCCAAAGAAGCTTTGATTTTCCGACAGACCTCGTCGCGCCAGTGACGTCTTTGTCGTGCCTGTGATGTATTTTTTTTTAAAAAGAAAGACCACCCGCAAGCCATCGGCAAAATCCAAAATTGAACACTGTTGATGTGACCATTGTCTGATTCACGACTTTCTGAACAATTTTCAAGAAAACAGCAAAAGAGTCCAAACTATATTCTCCAGCCGGACGATGGGCGCATGCTCACCGACATAAATCTGCCGACACCTAGTCTCCCCCGTCAACCCCTCCCCCATGTCGGACCGCCACGGCCCGGCACCGGTTCGTCGGTCGCCGCCGCTAACGGTGACCTTGACGACGGCGACGACGCAGAACCAGACCGGCCCGGCCACCGGCGACGACTGAGGCGGAGGGGATGTAGGGGTGGCAGGAAGGCGATTTTTTTCCGGAGATCGCAAGAGAGCGCTGACCATCAGAACGTCGGTCCGCCCACCGGAGAGGTGGGCGGACCGACGCCCACACCCGCCGGCAGACTCGGGTTGGGTGCAGTGTCGACTTCCCGCCTCGCCCTGCGCGCACAACAGAAGCAGTACATCGGCCTCAGACGCTGGTGCACCCCGCCAGACTGACCGCGCGGCAGACTCGCCGGGAATACGCAGCCGTGGTGGGCACTACTGAGCCGGCGAGACACGACTACAATATCGGTCACATCAATGCCCGATCGCTGACACCCCGACTGGACGAAGTCAACCAGCTCCTGCAAAAACACCACATGGACATTCTGTGCGTGTCTGAAACTTGGCTCAAACCCGACGTGCTCGACAGGGTGCTGGTATTCCCGGGATTCAGCATACTGCGGCACGACCGCAGTGTCGCCCGGCCGACAGCAGCCCAGCACACCCAGCCGCGCAGAGGTGGAGTCGCCATACTAATCGCGGACTCACTCCGTGCGGTGAAACTCGACATAGGTGGTGCTGATCCTACGGTGGAGTCCCTGTGGATCTCGGTGAGCGGCCCCGGCCGCTGCACCGTAGTGATAGGCGCCATCTATCGACCGCCGGGAGGACCGACATCCCGATGCCTGAACAAAATTCGAGACCAGCTACAAACTGCCGTCGCCACGGGAAAACCGGTGTTCGTACTGGGTGACTTCAATGTAAATATTCTCAACCCGGACGGCCCTGGTGTTCGCGGCTTCCAGACCATCCTGAGTAATCTGAGTCTCAAACAGCTAGTCGACAAGCCTACCCACCTCCATCCGACACCGACACTGCTTGACTTGATCGTCACCAACGTGACGGACCTCCAGGACTCAATCCAGGTTCTCCCCGAGCCCGTGGCGGACCACCAGCCTGTGCTGCTCTGCGCTCCCGTCCCCAGAGAGCGCCGACGACCAATCACCACCACCATGCGGCCGTGGAAACGCGTCAACTGGGACGCGCTCAACCTGAGCCTGCTGCTCGCGGACTGGGAGCCGCTCCACGCCGCTGGCACCGTCGACGACAAGGTGGACGCGTTCATGACAGTATGGAACACCGCAGTCGACATCCACTGCCCGACCACCACTGTGACGTCACGCCGACCGAGCTGCCCGTGGCTGCGATGCGACGCGCAAGTCTCCGCAGCCATGGAGGAGCGCGACCGCGCCCGCGAGACCTGGGAGCACTGCCGCACCCCGGAGTCACGCCGCACGCACCAGCAATGCCGAAACAGAGTGAAGGGACTAATCACCCTCGCACGTCGCTCGTACCTGTGCAGTGGTCTGCTGAGCGAGCGGCGTAATTTTTGGAACCGCCTCAGGCAGTTCGCAATGCAGCCAGCGAGAGGGCGTGCCACACCCGATGACGACCTGGCCAACCGGGCAGACGAACTCAACGCCCACTTCGCTTCCGTCGGACCTCGTATTGCAGCGGAGGCAGCGGCCATGCGCGACAGTGCTGGCACGACTCCGGCTGGACCGCGCCCGCACCGTGTCTTTGCCTCAGCCCTCTCCCTGTGCCCGGCCACTCTGCCGGAACTTTCAACCGCAATCGGGAAGATGAGTGCATCGAGGGCCGTCGGTGTCGACGGTGTGCCTCTCCTTGCTATAAAGAAGTGTTTCCCTGTAATCGGCTGTCATCTCCTACACCTGATCAACTCTTCTATATCGTCATGTACTTTCCCTTCTTCCTGGAAGATCGCGCGCGTCACTCCAGTGTTTAAATCGGGCGATCGGTCTGACCTCAACAACTTTCGGCCCATTTCTATACTCTCTGTACTGTTGAAAATCGCGGAGAAGGTCGTCTGTTCGCAGCTCAGCTCTTACCTACTTGACCACCATGTACTGACGCCAATGCAGTATGCTTACCGTCCATGTCACTCGACAGAGGACGCTCTGATCGACGCTGTGGAATGGCTGACAAGGGCTGTCGACAACGGCCATGTCGCGTCGATTACGACGATCGACCTCAGCAAAGCCTTCGACAGTATTGATCATGACGTCCTTCTCAGTAAGCTCGAACAGTGCGGTGTGTCCTCGGAATGGTTTAGAGACTACCTGAGCGGTAGGAGACAGACGGTCAGCGGCGGCTCAATCACTCTACCCCTATCCCATGGGGTGGCCCAGGGATCCCTAGTCGGTCCAATTCTCTTCCTCATTTTCATCAATGACCTACCCAACTTCCTTCCCCACGGCCGCCTTCTATCCTACGCCGACGACACCCAACTCCTTGACTCCGCCACTCCTGATGTCGTCGGTCTTTCTAACTTGAAAGCCCGGGTCGAGGAGTCGATCCAGTGCCTACAAAACTGGTTCCAGTCTAATAGCCTCAAAATGAACCCCACAAAGACAGACTTCATGCTGGTTGGCACCAAACCCTCCCTCAAAAAGACCAACAACTTCCACATTACTACTTCTGGCACAGATATCTACCCATCATCTTCAGTGAAGGTACTGGGTGTACTCCTCGACCAACACCTCACCTGGGAACCCCATATCTCCTTCATCGTTCGGCGCTGCAACGCAATCCTCGTGTCCCTCTTCAAAACTCGGCACCATTTCGCTCCTGAGGTT
The DNA here is from genome assembly GCA_036785665.1 of Chirona hameri. Classification (NCBI taxonomy): domain Eukaryota; kingdom Metazoa; phylum Arthropoda; class Thecostraca; order Balanomorpha; family Balanidae; genus Chirona; species Chirona hameri. The sequence goes on along the minus strand of JAXIVJ010013531.1, from coordinate 4,225 downwards.
CTGAAGCTCCTAGTCCAAGTTCACGTCTTCCCGCACATCCTCTACTGCCTGTCTGTCTGGGGTGGCGCGGCCGAGTGTCACCTAGGTAGAGTGCAGATAATTATCAACTTCGCTGCCAGGCTTGTGAGTGGTACTCGCCGCTGCGACCACATATCCCCCGCCCTTGAAGCACTCGGATGGCAGAGAGTCGCGGAAACTGTTCGCCACCGTGACTGCCTGAACGTGCACAGAGCGCTGCATGTCAGCGAGTCGCCCCACGCTCTGCGTGCTCTATTTGCGTCGCGTGCCGAGTCTTCCCAACGCCAGACTCGAGCTGTTTCGGACGGCGTTGGCTCACTCCATCTGCCTCGCGTCCGGCTGACCGCCACTCAGCGGCAGTTTTCGTACCGAGCTGCCGCCGCATGGAACCGACTGCCAGCGGCTGCCGTCCATGCCCGCTCGCGCCGCGCGTTCCTGTGTGCTTTAAATCGCTGATCGACTGTATCGACTGTATCTGCTGATTGTATCACTTTCACTGTGTTGTATGTGTTGGATCATGGGCCATGCTAGCTATGACTAGGTGCAGAATACCCACTATGTGGACGCTCCTTGAAATACATGAACTTGAACTTGAACATGCTAACAGAGGAGAGCCATTGTCCCACGTAAACAGCCAGGACATCATCGCCAATATCAATGCCGACATCGCCAATTGGCTGACTCAGATATGCTCTTGTTAAGATACAAGCAGATAGAACGACTATAAAATTGTGCTTTCTCGCCCTGGTTTCGCAAACTCCATAACTATTGAACTCAACAACATTGCCGTCGGTCCCCATGATCAGTCATCAGTCAGCCTGTCATCCTCGTCATCCGTAAAGAAGAAGTCGTCTTCATCCTCGTCGCCTTCGTCGGCGATGTCGACCACGACGGAGTTGATGACCTCGTGGATGTTGTCGGTGACCCAGTAGTCGTTCTCGAAGGTCCTGGCTCGGCGGACGGCAGCAGCCCAGCCTTCCCCAGTCGTGCGCTCCTTGGTCTCGTCGAGGCGAGCCTGCAGGTCAGCGCTGGTGAAGCGCTGCAGTGAGGACCGCACGTGGTTCTTCACAACTCCCCATACTTGCTCGATGGCGTTGAGCTAGGGGTGGCCGGGCGGCAGGGGAGTCCCTTCGTGGCCCGACTTCTGGATGAGCTCATCCACCACGTATTGAGGCTCAGGTCGGTGGTTCCGGCTGATAGCGAGCAGCTCGGGTCGAGTGGTACCAGGTGGGAGAACCACGCCTCGCTGGGTCAGCCAGTTGGCGATCGGTCGGCTTTCCTGGTTGCTGAGGTTGGGCAGAGGCTCTCTTCTGTCAGCATGCTGTGGTACAGTGCGTTGTCCAGGAAAAGTACAGACGCATAGGTGTCGATTTATATACCTTTGGGGTGGCCCTCGACCCCCCAATGTTGAGTTCGGCCCCCAATGGTACCCTTGCCCCCCACCCCCTCCCCAATGTTTATCCTCGCCCCCCCCCCCCAATATTTCTGGGCGCTGGCGGATCCAAGAGGGAGCAAAGCGGCCAAGTCTCCCACACCGCCTGAAATCGGCAAACAAATTGACAAGTTTCCTATTTCAAAAGAAAATATAAGCTTTTACCAAGAAACTTTGTTTTAAATCACCTCTTCATGCCTAAAGAGACGACATCCGGTGAATTGAATATACATGTGTGAGACTTTTGGAGATTCGCTCTCCAAAGTAACTGTTTTGCCTTTCTGGATCCGCCCTTGTCCCTGGCCTCAGATTGGTTACCTGAAACATACAGGTTTCATTCGCAGTGATTCATGGAAAACCTAGCTACTGGTAATTTGTTTAGTTATACGAACCGTAGACTACCTAATACCACCTTCGTCACGTCACACGAAGAAACCCGGGAGAATATCGGCGAAGCAATGCTTTTCTCCTATGTGAAGTTTTTAGTTGTTTCCTTCTCATGCGATCTGGAGGCATTGATTTGGAAGACGTATTTTAGCGCCCATTTGAGTTTGGGCATGTAAATGGTCTCAGTGCTGCGTGATGCGCGTGAAATTTCCCCTCGTACCCATGAACATGTGTCATGACTGGTCACTGGAGTTTTTAGACAGTAGAGTGACGGTGATAGAAACGAACATTACAAGTCCTGGATGAAAATATAATCGTAAGACACCGTTTTGCGTGTCGTAGCTATAGTATATTTGTGTGTATAGAGGGGTGACCGTCTTACATCCCATTGCCGTCTAGCTTGAACTTTATTGGGGATGGGTCCGCTTCAACTGACCTATAGGTCAGTTCTACCTCAGGTAACGGCTTTATGTACAGAACCGTGACTTAAAATGTTTTCGGGTAAAACAAAATCAGAAAAAGTGCGCAAAGAATCAATAATACGATGCCCGGTAGACATGAAAATGACGGCGCTCCGCGATGCCGTTTTTGTATATTTCCAAAGAATCTTTGAGCGTGTTCAAACAACCCTAGTAATATGGAGGATAAAGTTTGTCCCCGCATGAAATGCTGGAAATACCGCAACAGTGGTATTTCGTTATATATATATATATATTTATATATATATATATATATATATATATATATATATATATATATATATATATATATATATATATATATATATATATATATATATTATATATATATATATATATATATATATATATATATATATATATATATATATATATATATATATATATATATATATATATATATATATATATATATATATATATATATATATATATATATATATATATATATATATATATATATATATATATATATATATATAGTATATATATATATATATATATATATATATATATATATATATATATATATATATATATATATATATATATATATATATATATATATATATATATATATATATATATATATATATATATATATATATATATATATATATATATATATATATATATATATATATATATATATATATATATATATATATATATATATAGATATAGATAGATAGATAGATAGATAGATAGATAGATAGATAGATAGATAGATAGATAGATAGATAGATAGATAGATAGATAGATAGATAGATAGATAGATAGATAGATAGATAGATAGATAGATAGATAGATAGATAGATAGATAGATAGATAGATAGATAGATAGATAGATAGATAGATAGATAGATAGATAGATAGATAGATAGATAGATAGATAGATAGATAGATAGATAGATAGATAGATAGATAGATAGATAGATAGATAGATAGATAGATAGATAGATAGATAGATAGATAGATAGATAGATAGATAGATAGATAGATAGATAGATAGATAGATAGATAGATAGATAGATAGATAGATAGATAGATAGATAGATAGATAGATAGATAGATAGATAGATAGATAGATAGATAGATAGATAGATAGATAGATAGATAGATAGATAGATAGATAGATAGATAGATAGATAGATAGATAGATAGATAGATAGATAGATAGATAGATAGATAGATAGATAGATAGATAGATAGATAGATAGATAGATAGATAGATAGATAGATAGATAGATAGATAGATAGATAGATAGATAGATAGATAGATAGATAGATAGATAGATAGATAGATAGATAGATAGATAGATAGATAGATAGATAGATAGATAGATAGATAGATAGATAGATAGATAGATAGATAGATAGATAGATAGATAGATAGATAGATAGATAGATAGATAGATAGATAGATAGATAGATAGATAGATAGATAGATAGATAGATAGATAGATAGATAGATAGATAGATAGATAGATAGATAGATAGATAGATAGATAGATAGATAGATAGATAGATAGATAGATAGATAGATAGATAGATAGATAGATAGATAGATAGATAGATAGATAGATAGATAGATAGATAGATAGATAGATAGATAGATAGATAGATAGATAGATAGATAGATAGATAGATAGATAGATAGATAGATAGATAGATAGATAGATAGATAGATAGATAGATAGATAGATAGATAGATAGATAGATAGATAGATAGATAGATAGATAGATAGATAGATAGATAGATAGATAGATAGATAGATAGATAGATAGATAGATAGATAGATAGATAGATAGATAGATAGATAGATAGATAGATAGATAGATAGATAGATAGATAGATAGATAGATAGATAGATAGATAGATAGATAGATAGATAGATAGATAGATAGA
>JAXIVJ010013530.1:0-36937 GCA_036785665.1 Chirona hameri | reverse complement strand
TGAGTGTATTCTCCGTAAGGAGCTTGGGAAAAACTCGGAATCAACCGCTTTGGTTCTCCGTGGGGACCTATCCTGGTATACCGATAATATCCCCAGAAAAGTATCTCAATTCCGCAGCCAATCGCAAGATTTCTCTACTAAGGTCTATTAGGTCTTTCTCTAATTAGGTCCGACGGTATCTTGCCTTGCCTCGTCTATAACTTAAACTTGGGGAAATGTCGGAATACCCTATTGGATCGGAGCGTCAATTATTGGCTGGGTCGGCATCACCCTGTTCCAGGGATGGGCATAAGTGGGCATAAGGGGTGAATGTGAGGGACATTCACGCACCTTTTACAGTGGCCCCTCGGGAAACTGAACCCAGATCTTTGGTACATGAAGAAGCATCTTATCAAGTGAGCGGTGGCAATCTGGCACACTGTTGGTTCAAATTGCCGCGGTGAGCAATATCGAAAGTCTAGAACTGCCACGTATGGGCCCAGAGACCGACAGACTGTGTGACTGAAGAAATCGCACGTTGCCGTGTTCTTTTACGGCGTTATACGTGTCTTGGATTGTTGCACAATTTATCAAATCTACATCAGAACAAAGAGGATTTGCTTGTTTCGTGCGTTTCCCCATGTCGCGGCCATATGAATAATTATGTCGTGCATTTGGCCATATTCATCGCTGAATTTATTGACGAAGTCCAGATATTTTACTATTTTGTTTGTTGGTTTCGTGAACTGAAGTGGATCCTGCCAATGGGGGCCATAGCGCCAAAGGTACTAACACAGGCATCAGGATATGAAGGAAGCCACACCACTTTTACAGGGCATTACAATAAAATGGGACAGCACGATAATCATTTGAGGCAGAATGACGTTTTCTAAGCACGGGATCAAAGTAAACACAGGGCATCAACAACACCCGACAATATCAGGACATCGTACCTATCTCAATCATTTAACATCGTACCTATCACAATCATTTAACATCGTACCTATCACAATCATTTAACATCGTAACTATCCCAATCATTTAACATCGTAACTATCTCAATCATTTAACATCGTAACTATCACAACCATTTAACATCGTAACTATCACAATCATTTAACATCGTACCTATCACAATCATTTAACATCGTTCCTGTCACAACCATTTAACATCGTAACTATCTCAACCATTTAACATCGTAACTATCTCAATCATTTAGCATCGTAACTATCTCAATCATTTAACATCGTAACTATCACAACCATTTAACATCGTAACTATCACAATCATTTAACATCGTAACTATCTCAATAATTTAACATCGTAACTATCACAACCATTTAACATCGTAACTATCACAACCATTTAACATCGTAACTATCTCAATAATTTAACATCGTAACTATCTCAATCATTTAACATCGTAACTATCTCAATCATTTAACATCGTACCTATCACAACCATTTAACATCGTACCTATCACAATCATTTAACATCGTAACTATCTCAATCATTTAACATCGTAACTATCTCAATTATTTAACATCGTAACTATCTCAATCATTCAACATCGTAACTTTCACGACCATTGGCATCGTACCTTCATGACCATTTCGATGTTTTGCTTGCTACGATGCTTGACATTATAATATGGTAAAAGGTCGTCATCCAAGCAACAAGCATACCGTATTTGCGGTATATTTCTTCGCGCCCTTGCTCCGATATTTATTGGAGGAAATATCCAAGGAAAATATCCAAGAGTTAAACAAACGCTTCAGAGCCACTATTTTGTATTATCACGTCGTCCAGTTTGGCGTTGTTCAGTCCCAGGTTGATTCAAGATCTAAGCGGCTGAGTAGCTCCACATGGAATATCAAATCCCTATATTTATTTTCCCAGAGTCCCTTTGGCTGCGCAATGGTTCGAGCGGACCGAAGTGGCCTCATGCCAACCAAACCAGCCCTGAGTCCAAACATATATTCACATTCGCAATAATTCAGCTGTGGGTATGCCGATGGCTTTCCTGTTCCTACACTGAGCAAAAAGGTAACTCCAAAATAAGGAGTAAAGTGGTTCCATTGTTAACCCCAAAAAAGGAGTATTATTACTTTTGTTCTTGGAGTTATGCACTGCCAGTACTTGGAGTCATCGTTACTCCAAACAACGGGGTAAAATGACTCCATTAAATGGATCTTACCCCTGTTACAATGGTAATAAAACCCTCCGCTTAGGAGTAGTGGAATGGAGTAATCCTACTCTTACGGGAGTAAGTGTCCCATGACTATACACTGATACAAATTTTGACCCTTCAAATTCGAATTTACTCTTCTTTCTCGAGTCAGATTACCGTGTCAGAATGTCCGATTGGTCCTGGGGTCAGATGACGCGGTAAAATATGACTCGCTTCGCTTACTCTCAATTCGCGAGTACGCTGACTTTGAAAAGGCGGGTAAAATTAGTATATGTGGAAAATGCGAGTACGTTGACTCCGACCACGCGGGTCAGTTAACTCGGGAAAGTGGCTCTCCTCACGAACCCCTTTAACTAGAGTGCAGCGACCCCGACCATGTGGGTCCGAATACGCGGAAAATGCGACTTCATTCTCGAACTCTTTAAAGAAGTGTATGCGAACTCCGATCTGGCGGGTCATAGACGGAATGCCTCGGAATTGTATCCGGTATTTGACTATTCTTCTTGGAGTCGGGTGATTCGCTATTATTTGAAGGTCGTGTGTTCGATTCCCAGTAACAACCTGCACCGGTCCTGCCTCGCCGGCTTGTAGGTGGCGGCGGGAACGTTAGTAGTTACACGAGTGGTCAGTGGATCAACCATAATGTGATAAAACATGTCACGCGTTTCTCAACAAGCCGGCTGCAAAATACCAACAAGTATTAATTGATGTAATATCTGGATCTGAATCACCACCAACAGCAAGTCCGCGGCAACATGTCCGCACCAGAGCCGGCCGCCGCGAGTCAGCGGCACCATGTCCACACCAGCACCGGCCTCCGCGAGTCAGCGGCACCATGTCCACACCAGCACCGGCCTCCGCGAGTCAGTGGCACCATGTCCACACCAGCGCCGGCCGCCGCAAGTCAGTGACACCATGTCCACACCAACACCGGCCGCCGCGAGTCAGCGGCACCGTGTCCGCGCCAGCCGCCACCTTCACTGGGTGAGAAGATCCACCACAGGTTTGAGTACGCGAGGTACCTTTACCACCTCCGTGTAGCCGAAGATACGGTTTATCAGGAAGTTTCCCAGATGCCCCTCTGGCCCACTGCACTTCTGGTTAAAAATCAGCACGACGGCGCCCCATAGGAGGAGAGAGCTTCTTGAACGGTCAGTGACTTCGAACAGCTCCCCCTACACTTTTACCGCACCGTTCAGTATACGTGGCGCATCAGCGCTGGTGTCTGGACCCACGATGTTTCCGAAGTCGCAGCGGAGCAGCCGCGTCAGCGCTTCAGCTGACTTTCCTGAAAGCATACACAGGACTCGTCACAAATGGTAACCACACCAAACCTTGTATACCTAAAAATATACGAAATACTTCTGCGTGATACATTTTGTTTTTGTTTACTGCAGTTTGACCGGCGCCCGGCTGAACATTGTTATACCGTGTCACCGGTGGGAGAGCGAACCCCTGGCCGTTGTGCCGTCCGTCGTTCAGGCGCGGCTGACTCCGGCGGGACCTTTAATCGCCGCGGACAGGCACCACAATAACATAATTGATTGAATGAAATTATCAGATGGCGAATACCGCTTGTCAATCGGATGCAGGATTCCAAAGATCAAAAGCGTTACAGTCGGCCGCTTATGTGATAAAAAAAATCCTGTATTCAGTGAGGACTCGCGAACACTTCACGCTCGCTCGTAACAATAGAGTTGCACTAAAGCACCATGTGTCAGTATCATCTACTCGGATAGCATGAAAACTCTGAGGTTAGAATATGTCTGAACACCAAATCGTTACCCTATCTGATTTATTTATAAGCTAAATGTCTAAAAACATTTGAGGCTCCATTCACACTGCATCACAAAGAACATCCTTTTGTTTAATGGCAGGTGGACTCTTACATAAATAGGGTATCAGTATAAGGGTAATTCTACAGCAAAATCATTTTAAAAGCATTACAAAAATAATAATCCAGCATTACATTTTAATAAATGATCAGAACGTATTTTGATCATGATGTCATGACTAGGCAGAAACATTGCTGATAAAACATAACTTCTATCAATATTGGTACAAACGGGTCCCAACTTTGTCACAGATACACCCATACCAATGAAGGCTCAGATTTTGCAGTGCCCCCAAATGGGTCGATTTGGGTGGGAAATGACACCCAAATGTCAATAATTTTCCACTCTCACTTCCCTATTTTAGTAGTGAATTTTCCACTCCTAAATTATGAATTGTGATATTGATTCTGACATCAAAAGGTATTGACTAAAAGTACTTGATTTCAACAAAACTACTCTGCTTTTCATATTCAGAACAGAAATCAATATTGTACCCTTTTCTACATAATGTTCCACTCTCATGGTCTTTTTTTGTTAGAAGTTTCCTCTGACACCCAAGCAAAAATGAAAGTTTGGGACACTGGATTTTGTAATGGAGCACCACAATTGAAGCTATTGTAGATGACGCTTGATGATCAACTGCTACCAAGCGGACCGGCAGCTGTGCATCCAGAGTGTAGGGCACATTGTTTACAGCTGAGTTTTGAAGGGGTTAGAGTGGTACTGGTACAGATGTGTTCAAACTTATACAAAATGTTTGTGTCTAGGAGTGTATTCAAAACCTGAAAGCATGTCTTGCGGAGGCAATCATTTAACCTCAGGTCAAAGAGTGCCCGCAAGGTCAAATATCAGGCATCGCATAAATTTTTCCCTAAAGCACCTATCAAAGTCGTTTCAACAGTTAAATATATAAAATATACATACTGCAACACGCAACATTCAACATACCTTTTTGTTCAACATACTGCAAACAAAATTATGTAAGGTTACAATGTTGTATGACTGAAATCTGAATACCATTGATAATATTAAACACCTATATACCTATTATACCTCACCAGTAAAACGCTTTTTTGGGAAATGACTGAGCGGACGCGCTCTGGTAAAGCTAAATTAAGTTGTATTCAATTGTTCATGATCTCCTTTCTCAAATCCGCCAAAAGGCAGTACATCCTGAGCGCTGCATGCTTCATCATATACATTAATAATGCCATTTTTGATCAAGAATGATTTTGGTTCATTTTGACATTTGCATGTGCCACGCGCTGTGGTACCACCCCTATCCGAACGCAACATACCAACATCAACCAACAAGTGGCCTCTCTAAATTCTGTATATTGTAAGGTAAGGCAATGTAAGATGGAACACAGTATTAATTAACCAAAACATAGGTTTCAGTCTGGCCCTGATCAGAGCTTTGGGCCTTTCATATATCAAAGTATACCTTCATATCCTCAATGGTTCTCGCCTATACTTATGCAGTGTACGCCTATGCTAATGTTCTTGGTAAAGAATATGCATGGACATTGGACATGGAGCAGAAAAAGTTTATATTATGTTTCCAAGCCCCAGCTAACCCTGCAACTCTTCATCCCATGTGATGTGAGTATTCCATTATAGTGCATTATATTAATAATGGCATATTGCATTATACAATATGCCATTTGTCTCATGTGCCCCGGTTACGCAAGCACAGAATGTAAGCCAAGGAAAATGTTGTTTCACTGTTGAATTCATTTAATAGATCGTGTCACAGATAATGATGCTTCTAAAATGTTTCCGAAGTTCCCCTATATCATTTTCGAGAAGAAAAAACTAATTTATAAATAAAATATATATAAAATATATACTAATTTATATGAAAAAAATATATTCGCGAATGGTGACATTCTGCTGTGGCTGACTAACTAATTTTATATGACGTCAATGAATGCTTTTAGCTTATGCAATTTAAGTTTATTTCAGTCTTATTATCAAGATAGGTAACAACCAAAAATGTGATTTTAATGTATGCTTAGCACGACAAAATAGAATGTTTGAGGAAAAATGATTGTCAAACATTAGATGACGTCACGCAAAAGTTGGGCTTGGACACAATTTGTCCTACATTCTTGTGGCTGGCCGCCTGGGAAATGTCAAGGTTAATATAGATAAGGTTGTGCATTTAGTCATGTGATCAAAATGGGCACCAAAGTAAGGGATCTAAACCGAAGAAGAACATCTCAAGGCAAGTAGCACACCTATGCATGCACACTACATGCTAGTAACTGAAATTAAATACATTATTTACAAATTCACCATTTTAGTCATATAAAATATTTTAAAATCTATAATTGATTGTATTTAGATAAAATGAAGAAGATTTATTCAACAGCATGTCATATGCAAAATAAAATATTGCATTCTTGAAATATTCGGATTGTTTTGACAACAAATATTAGCTAATATGTATTGCTTTGCATATTTCTCAGTACAGGAAAGTAGAGCCATATTCCTTAATTCAGAGTATGTTCATGATCGCTAACAATGGCCTATTTGTTTCTCTAAAATGCATTTACATATGCAGAATTTTGTCAACTTACATTTGGTCAATATTCAGTTATTTAATTGTAGAACTTAAATCTGCTTGGTACCTATTCGGTCAGTTTGGCTACCCTTCAATTGTATCGGTTTTGTCATGTTTTTAAAACAATTCTGAAAATGCATCATTTCACGCCAGACAGAACTCTTTTGCCATCAGCAACATCAATGACTGGAATCGGCTCCCTGCTGCTGTCGTGCCTTCACCTTCCCTCAAGATATTCAAGAGTAGGTTGGATACCCACTGGGAATCAATTTGGTACTACATTCCTGACATAGACTGAGATAGGACACAACTACAGAACTTGGTAAGAGTGGGTCCTACAGGTCTTTGGGTCTTATATCCTGGTGCAGTGTGGCCAAATTTAGAAAGTTAGGGGAAGGGATGCCAAAATTATTCAACGTTCCCAGATGAGATATCATGAAATGTGGGGTATCTAGCTAAAACACATGCAAATTATAGCCTAATAGTCATGTTTTTAGACCCGTACACCTGCATCCCAAGATATGTGATCAAACAAGCAATTTAGGCATCCTTCATTCCCCCAAATTTGTGAATTTGGCCACCATGTTCTGATGACCATAAACACATAAAAGAGAAATGCAACAAAGAGCCTCTCAGGCACATCCGAGGTTGCACCCCCCCCCCCCCCCCCTCCCTCCACCAATCTCGCCCCCTTCAAATCAGCTTACCCTACCTGAGGAACTTATGCCTGAAACTGTCATCCCTTGTGTTTCATTTTTTATTAAATATTTGCAGGACCTCACTTCCTCTTGTGAGCAATATATATAATCTTGATATAATAATGATGTGTTTTATTTAGTATTACATTAATTGATTGCATTTGGAGCAAATTTGCTGGATATAATGTGTAAAGGTGTGACAAAAAGTGATTTTTTTTAAAGGTTAGGCTGACCGACAAGTGTACACAAATGTATGAGCCTGATCGACCGATTACCAACTCGGCCACAACATTTTGTCGGTTACCAAAATTTTGGTAACCGATTGACACCACTACTCCCTAATATGTTCCCACGTTAAAGTATACGTGCACTCGGATTTGTACCTACTTATTTTTAAACCGTGGCGACACCACTGCTTTCAGCATTCCAATATGTGCATGCATGGCTCCAATATCTTCGCGTTGTAGACATTCAACCGCCTGAGCCGTGCTATTTTCTCCGTAGCCGAGCCCGCTGGTATTCATCCGCTCAATACATAGCATCACTTGCGTGACTATCACCAAACCGTCACGGCACGGCACCAGCACCCAAACAGGCACAGGCTACGTGAAACACGGCACCCAAACAGGCCTGCACAACAGGCACAGGCAACGCGAAACACGGCACCCAAACAGGCCCGCACAACAGGCACAGGTAACGTGAAACACGGCACCCAAACAGACCCGCACAACAGGCACAGGCAACGTGAAACACGGCACCCAAACAGGCCCGCACAACAGGCACAGGCAACGTGAAACACGGCACCCAAACAGGCCCGCACAACAGGCACAGGCAACGTGAAACACGGCACCCAAACAGGCCCGCACAACAGGCACAGGCAACACGTGAAACACGGCACCCAAACAGGCCCGCACAACAGGCACAGGCAACGTGAAACACGGCACCCAAACAGGCCCGCACAACAGGCACAGGCAACGTGAAACACGGCACCCAAACAGGCCCGCACAACAGGCACAGGGAACGTGAAACACGGCACCCAAACAGGCCCGCACAACAGGCACAGGCAACGTGAAACACGACACCCAAACAGGCCCGCACAACAGGCGCAGGCAACGTGAAACACGGCACCCAAACAGGCACGCACAACAGGCACAGGCAACACGTGAAACACGGCACCCAAACAGGCCCTCACAACAGGCACAGGCAACGTGAAACACGGCACCCAAACAGGCCCGCACAACAGGCACAGGCAACGTGAAACACGGCACCCAAACGGCCCGCACAACAGGCACAGGCAACGTGAAACACGGCACCCAAACAGGCCCGCACAACAGGCACAGGCAACGTGAAACACGGCACCCAAACAGGCCCGCACAACAGGCACAGGCAACGTGAAACACGGCACCCAAACAGACCCGCACAACAGGCACAGGCAACGTGAAACACGGCACCCAAACAGGCCCGCACAACAAGCAGAGGCAACGTGAAACACGGCACCCAAGCAGGCCATCAAATGACGCGCCTGGCCGCGCTCGGACGGCGGTATATAGGGAGATAAGGCAATGAAAACCGTGCTGGCCACGGGAGGCCACGGCAAAGGACGGTGGGGTGCAATGTGAACGCTCTGCATACAAGTTATGCTAGTAACAGCTTCGTACAAATCATTAATATTCGTGCGTGTCGTGCTTAGCCATTATCACAATTTAGGTACCGATTAGGAACAGTGTGACAATGTCATCACAATGGTTCCCTATTATCTGCTATTTAGGTACCGATTAGGAACAGTGTGACAATGTCATCACAATGGTTCCCTATTATCTGCTATTGTTTTATAATTTACTAGATGGCCTGAAATTTATATGGCCATTTATTTATATAGCGATATAATTTATATAGCCAGCCAATACGTTCGATGCCCATTAACCGGTCCGATTTAGGTATTTATTTTAATAAAACCATTTATTTATATAGCCAGCTAATTTATATAGCCAGCCATTTCGTTCGCTGCCCATTTCCTGGTCCGATTTAAATGTTATAAAAGCGATTTGGACAGAACTGCATGGCAAACATAAGACATAAACACAACGACGGGCACATTACTGCATACAACTTGACACGTACTGAGCAAAACCATTTTCGTTCTGTTCCTCGTTTTTCTCCCATGTCCCATGCCGTTCACATTATCTGCACTGTTTAGTTTAGCCAAACACCTCAACCTTCAGTGTTTCTAGAGAACGTCACATCACATCACACAGCCATGCAACAGTCAGGAGCCGTCAGGGGGGTGTCATCGCTATCAAGGCTATAGAACAACAGGTTGTCTCGTTCTTACGTCACCAATTCCTCACTAGATTCTAGGTTTTATACCACATGTTTTTAGTATACTCCCAGTGCATCAAAATCTATCAATTGTATTCTTACAAAAACAGACGAATGCTGGCGTACTGAATTCAAAGAGTGAAATAATAACAGAACTAAATTTCCATTGTATTTGTATTGTTGCAAAATAGTGAGGCAGATATTGAATATTTAAAAACATTATAGTTCATACTAAGAAATCAACCATGTTTGCCAGTTGTTGGATTACTTGAGTCGCGGTGGTTGCCATGGTAACAAAAGCCTGCATGGCACCTCTGCTTTTGCAGGTGCGCTGATTGGCGGTATTGACGCACCGTCAATAAAGGCGAAATCTGACGCTTATTACCGTCAGATAAGCTGAAAGTGACCCTATTAGAAGGTGAGCAGGGTTCCATAAAACAATTTGTTGGCTCAAAATTTGACTCAATTTTGTGAAAACGACCCCAGATATGAATAGGCAAGGCCTTTGTCATCACATTTATGTATCATCTGCTAAACGAACTATTTTAGAAATGCTTGAAATTGCAACCCGAATACCAACTATTTTCCCATAGGCCACCATGCTAAAGCCGGCTCGCTGTAGAATTGGTGACGTCACGGCTCAAGTGTTGTCAAGCAAATTGACTGGGGCTGATGGCTATCTCCGTAACGTGTCCGCCCTGTCCCATGGCGTCACTTTCCAGCTCGATTTCCACCAATGGGGTGGCCGAATCGGGAGAAGCGTATTTCTTTTCGTAGACCGTCTCGTGGCACTTCTCGGTCTACCAAAAGAATTACGCTTTCGACCGGCGCGGCCGCCATGTTTATTTACGGTGGCGCATTCGTCACTCAACGATCTTCAACATAATTGTAGGTGAAACAAGTGTAATCCAGATGTAAAAATACTTTCACCTGATAGATACTACTACAAAGTATCATCGAGTCACCTTACTTCATCAACAGCCAGGTTAAATAATTCAAAATTCGCACTTCAACCAAAAACAGCATCCAGTGACAGTTCCTCGTGGCCAAAATCCAAACATTGCCTTATATGGGCATGGGCCTCGCTCGGTTGCATGCCTCGCTTTGACATCGTCTAGCGGCTCACCCTTGCAATTTAGGAGAAAATGTCCCAAAAGCGAGCTGTAGAGGACGTTGCAATCTATCATTTAGTGCTCAATTGATCCCGCTGGCACCTACGGTATGCAAATGGTAAGACGCAAAAGTAGGCCGATTTAACACTATTTGAATAGGAAGCGTGTGACGTCACGTGCCCGTGACATCACGCATTTCGCTGCCTACCCCGGACGGGTCTACCTAGTCTCTATGGCCTTGAGGAGCCGTATGCGGCGAACGTATACGCGAGCCATGCGTCTCAGTCTCAACCGCAGTAGAAATGGGCGGGAAACACCATAACCAGCTGATTTTACCCGATTTTACCGGGTTGCGTAATGCTGCAAGCACCTCCCAAGATTGAGGGGTCAAAATAATCGCCGCAGAATATTGCACCGACCCAATGTGTGCTGATGACCCTGATAATGCTAGTGGTATTACTCTGCATTTAGCGCCGAGTCGTCGATCGTTTTAATTCAGCATTCGCTGACTCGAAAAAGAAGTGATTCCCGTTCTGACCACTTTCGTAACTCGCCTTTGTCGAGTAGCTTGAGTCGCAAACGTTTGAGGAGCAGCAATTTTTATCAGTGTAAGCTTAGGAGTTTCTGGGAAGATGACTCTGATTTTGAAGGGCATAATTACGCCAAATAATGTATTCATGGGACTCTCCCTTCGTGTTCGTTTACTCTTCAGGGAGTAACATTACTTTGTGTATTAGGGTGGCGTTACCTCATTTTTGGTAGTAGAGTAACCAAACTCCCCTAGAGTAAGTACTATTGTTAACCCACGTTTGGGAGTCATAGAGTAATGTGACTCTAGGTGAAGTAATCAAACTCCTCCTTTGTTTATTTTTCAAATTCCCTGTACTAT
This sequence comes from Chirona hameri, assembly GCA_036785665.1. Taxonomy (NCBI): domain Eukaryota; kingdom Metazoa; phylum Arthropoda; class Thecostraca; order Balanomorpha; family Balanidae; genus Chirona; species Chirona hameri. The sequence continues at coordinate 25,346 of JAXIVJ010013530.1, read as the reverse complement.
TTGTTGAAAGAAACAAACGCAGGTAGCATGCTATGGCGTTTTCAGCATGGTGTACAAATCTTGGATCTTCCCAAGATTGTGTATGCCTAAACAGTGGATTAAGAGCTGCTAAAAAACGTGTCTTTTGATAACTCGCCGTAGCGTAACCTTATAACAGAATGTGAAACTTTTCGATTTGCAGCCATTACACCCATTCCGGAAATTCCGCGTTATGGGGACACCCGCGTATCTAGGTATTTTGTAGACATATCTGCACCTGGCTGTAACTCGACGCTCACCGCAAGGACAAGTCGCTGTTAAAGAGGGCGGCACATCTTTGGGTGTTTTGTCTACCTATACTGATATGCCCGATTGGCAAAAAGCTCTTCAAATAAAAAAGCGACGTTTTTACTGAATATGTGGACATGAGTTGCACAAAACCGTATTTCATGGACAAGTGGGCGGAGCCTATTTTTGTCCACGAATATCTTACTTATGACAAATTAATAGCGGAATTAATACATTCGTGGACTCAAAAAGGTCTGGGTTTGATGGACATTGACTATTTCCGTGGATATGCATAAAGCTGTATTTCGTGGGCAAATGAAAGCGTGCCTGCCTGGTGGTAGTTTCGTGGACATCGGCCGGCGGTACAATACAGTCGTCACAGCGGTCGCAAAGGTGTGGTTGGTTTTGGTGTTTAACCCGCCATTGACTGGAGGGGGGGGGGGCGTTTAACCCCTCCTCCGCCCCTCCTGATGAACTTTCGTAATAGCTGCAAAACCAATAGCGCTGTCATCGTGAAACTTCGGGTACCTTCTTCTGCATCGATTTTACGTCTTCAGTGCAAACATAAATCAATTTCGTCGACAAATTTCTAGTTATAGCGAATTTAGTGACGTCACTACACACGAGTTTTATACCAAAAGTAAGCTAAACTTTAACAGACGGTACAAATGCCATATTTTGGGGAAAATGCAATCCACAAACGTAAAAGATAGCAAATGGCAAGAGCTATAACATGGCCATCTCGGATTTTCGGGAAAATATATTTTTGACCCCCAATGTTTTTTTAAAAATGTCCACAAAATCAATTCCTTTTTTCAAAGATATTCACAAAACTGGAATATATGTCAGAGACACACATATGGGCATCTACCATACCAAATTTGAAAATGATATCACCATTTTTGACTGATTTATGGCATCTAAAGTATTGGTAACTCATGACGTCATATTTTTTAATTACATTTTTCGCTTTCACTGACCGGATACAGACAGATAAATGCCACCACTGTATTTCTGAGACAAAACTGGTCTAGAAACATGCCTTTGTTATTTAGAGTTCTGAATTAACCCTATTTGTAACAGGGGGGGGGGGGGCGGATTCCGCCCCTCCCTCATGTTTTTCGCAAATATCTCCAGAACGGCTGGGAGCAGGCCCATGAAATTTTGGGACTTTTCCTAGAATTGAATACCGCATTTGGAGTCAAAATTTTGAGTTCTTAACCTGAACAGAGGTGGTTCCAGGGCACAGTTTTGTCATATCTAAATTTACACAGTTTTGTCAGTTTTGTCAGTTTCAGTTTTGTCAGTTTTGTCATATCCATCATATATCAATTTCCAATTCAATCTCTATCGATTCCTATTAGTTGTGTTAAAATCGGTCGATAAACATGAAAGCTATGTTGGATCAAAAATACCACTAAAATTTGTCGTTTTTGCCCCCTTGTTGCCCCTCCCCTATCCAAAATTTAGATTTTATTATTATTTATAAATGTGGATCGTGTTGAGGGGAACCAAACACCGTTTCATTTTTGGAAATCGGACGGGTAGATCTCGAGATCTCCGGGGGGGGGACGGAATCCGCCCCCCCCCCCTGTTACAAATAGGGGTAGCCAGGAGCCTGTTACAAATAGGGTTAAGGGCTCAATGTTATTCTCGAGTCGCAAAGGTGATTTGTATCGCATGACACAACACAACGCAATGCACCCGGTGGTCAGGTGTCATGTTCTGACGCGCTGCCTGTGGCCGGTGGGCCGACAGAAGCCTGGTAGTCAGGCCGGCACGCCGAGCGCAGTGTATCCTGTCCCCGGCGCTGACCTTTCCCCGCCGCGGACAACTAGCCCCGTGACCGTGCCGGCGAATATCACGAGAGCGCTGGACTAGAGTGAGCTAATATAGTCACCACCGATCTCCCAGAGCGTGCAGAGGTGTCGGCAGCAGCAGCAGCAGACACGACATTCAGCGGTATTATGATACCGGGATCACAGCGGCGAGCAGACACGACATGGCGGGATTATGATACCGGGATCACAGCGGCGAGCAGACACGACATGCAGCGGTATTATGATACCGGGATCACAGCGGCGAGCAGACACGACATGGCGGGATTATGATACCGGGATCACAGCGGCGAGCAGACACGACATTCAGCGGTATTATGATACCGGGATCACAGCAGCGAGCAACAGACACGACATGCAGCGGTATTATGATACCGGGATCACAGCGGCGAGCAGACACGACATGCAGCGGTATTATGATACCGGGATCACAGCGGCGAGCAGACACGACATGCAGCGGTATTATGATACCGGGATCACAGCGGCGAGCAGACACGACATGCAGCGGTATTATGATACCGGGATCACAGCGGCGAGCAGACACGACATGCAGCGGTATTATGATACCGGGATCACAGCGGCGAGCAGACACGACATGGCGGGATTATGATACCGGGATCACAGCGGCGAGCAGACACGACATGGCGGGATTATGATACCGGGATCACAGCGGCGAGCAGACACGACATGCAGCGGTATTATGATACCGGGATCACAGCGGCGAGCAGACACGACATGCAGCGGTATTATGATACCGGGATCACAGCGGCGAGCAGACACGACATGCAGCGGTATTATGATACCGGGATCACAGCGGCGAGCAGACACGACATGCAGCGGTATTATGATACCGGGATCACAGCGGCGAGCAGACACGACATGCAGCGGTATTATGATACCGGGATCACAGCGGCGAGCAGACACGACATGCAGCGGTATTATGATACCGGGATCACAGCAGCGAGCAGACACGACATGCAGCGGTATTATGATACCGGGATCACAGCGGCGAGCAGCACCCGGCATGGCGAACGGCAAGACGGCGAGCGTGGCGCTCCTCACACAGCTCCTGACGCAGCAGATGAAGCTGGGGCAGGAGGCTCAGCGGCAAGGTCAGCTACGAGAGGAGCTATCCGGCCACCTGCCTCCAGAACAGAGTGTCAATAGTGAGCAGTGCGGTTTGACGTACAGAGACAGACGGCGGCGTGTCAGACACTACAGCACAACGCACCACCACATGCCACATCCATACACTGACATGCCGCAGTTCTCCTGTTCACTGATGTGACCAGACAACAAAGAGTGTACCTACTGCCCCGGCTAGCAAACACACGGGCCACAGTCACATTTGGTCATAATAGGTATGCCGCCACTGTTTCACGCTAGCGTCAACACAGCAGTCATTCTCACCGGGTTCCACAGTCCACAGTCCACACCCACCACCGGACCATACACATATACACAGTCCACATCTAATACAGACATATCTCCTCAGTAATTCACACCCACTACAGACATATCTCCTCAGTAATTCACACCCACTACAGACACATATCCACCGTCCACATCCACTACAGACACACATCCACAGTCCATACCCACTACAAACACATATCACAGTCCAAACTCACTACAGACACATATCCACAGTCCACACCCACTGCAGACATATATCCACAGTCAACACCCACTACAGACATATATCCACAGTCAACACCCACTACAGACATATATCCACAGTCGACACTGTGACTGTGACTACAGACATCTCCACACACACACACACACACACACACACACACACACACACACACACACACACACACACACACACACACACACACACACACACACCACACGCACACACACACACACACACACACACACACACACACACACACACACACACACACACACACACACACACACACACACACACACACACACACACACACACACACACACACACACACACACACACACACACACACACACACACACACACACACACACACACACACACACACACACACACACACACACACACACACACACACACACACACACACACACACACACACACACACACACACACACACACACACACACACACACACACACACACACACACACACACACACACACACACACACACACACACACACACACACACACACACACACACACACACACACACACACACACACACACACACACACACACACACACACACACACACACACACACACACACACACACACACACACACACACACACACACACACACACACACACACACACACACACACACACACACACACACACACACACACACACACACACACACACACACACACACACACACACACACACACACACACACACACACACACACACACACACACACACACACACACACACACACACACACACACACACACACACACACACACACACACACACACACACACACACACACACACACACACACACACACACACACACACACACACACACACACACACACACACACACACACACACACACACACACACACACACACACACACACACACACACACACACACACACACACACACACACACACACACACACACACACACACACACACACACACACACACACACACACACACACACACACACACACACACACACACACACACACACACACACACACACACACACACACACACACACACACACACACACACACACACACACACACACACACACACACACACACACACACACACACACACACACACACACACACACACACACACACACACACACACACACACACACACACACACACACACACACACACACACACACACACACACACACACACACACACACACACACACACACACACACACACACACACACACACACACACACACACACACACACACACACACACACACACACACACACACACACACACACACACACACACACACACACACACACACACACACACACACACACACACACACACACACACACACACACACACACACACACACACACACACACACACACACACACACACACACACACACACACACACACACACACACACACACACACACACACACACACACACACACACACACACACACACACACACACACACACACACACACACACACACACACACACACACACACACACACACACACACACACACACACACACACACACACACACACACACACACACACACACACACACACACACACACACACACACATACATACATACATACATACATACATACATACATACATACATACATAAATGCCGAAGCCGCCGCCGGTCGGCAGGCCTTCGTCGGATACAGTGATGGATACAAATGGCTAGTTTTCAGTCATAGATTATCTAACAACTTTAGGTGTTGTTTGTTATGCTAATTTCAACGACTGAGATACACTCATTCTGGGTTTATATTTCCTTTTTGTATACAGCTACACAAGATACTGGTCACATTATCTTTTGTGACCAATATCTTGTCTTTTTTAACATTATCTTTTGGTGCTAGTTCAAATGACTGATCAAACTCCTTCTGGATTTATATATCCCCTTTTTGGAGCTGCACAAGTTACTGACCAAAACATTGTTTTTTCTGACATAACATACCAGATGATAAGTCTGGCAATTGCACATACAATGTAATGCACATCCTTTGCTACATACATTTACTTAAACATTAGAACAATACATATATCCATAAATTGTGTTATGCTAGAAGGGGAGGGAATCCTAACAGAGCATACCCATGATTTAACATAATACTATTTAGGGCTTAGTAGCTCACAGTTTTATAGTCAATAACTCAAACCAACCAGGCTATATATAGCAAGTGGGGAATGGTCCAAGGCATAGCACTACTATAGTTATCAGCAGTGTTTTTGAAGTTTATGTGCCTGGTCTGGCCTTCCAATGAGTACCAACAGACATAGGCACCTTGGAATTGGAAACAGGTGACAATGTTGCACAGGATTTTACATTGCACAAGATAGCTGTGTGGCACAACAAAAAGTACTGCAACTGCACTCAGGATTTTATTATACACTAGTCATCATCCTTACTTGAGATCATGGGAACTGAGGTGACATGAATATGGAATGGCAGGTCAGGCACGGTCACATTGCTCAGGTGTTCCATTTCTGACTGATATTGCTATAGTCAGCTGTGGGAATCGAACCCACCACATGAGCGATGGCAGCGCCAAATGGCGAACACCCAGGACATTGTCAACAGGAAACAAGGAAATTGACAGGAATGGGATGTCACCAGCATATTGTGATGTGTCAGGCACAGTCACATTGCTCAGGTGTTCCATTTCTGACTGATATTGATATAGTAAGCTGTGGGAATCGAACCCACCACACCAAGCTGAACCGCACAGCTGAACAGTGAATAGTTAAGGCATGGCCAATGGGAGACAAAATCATAGACAGGAATGGGATATGGGGTATCGACACTCGACAGCATATTGAGATGTGCTGAAACAACAGGCACCAGCAACCTCATACAGTGTTTTGCCAGCACTTACTCACACAATGCACCCTGGTAGTTGTACTTGAAGAGCGTTGGCACGGAAGATCTGTCAATTAAATGACGGGAGCATAAACGGGAGCCGCTCTTGAGTTCTACATCTTGTCGTCTGTAAGAGTAAAAAAACAAAATGTTGGCAAGAATCTGGCAGTCAGACATTGGATTTGAATCACACAAAATTGATAGCAATTAAAATTAGACAAATAACTTGAACTGAGCATTTTATGCAGTATTTTTTTGTTTTGTTCCATGAGCTTCTGGGAGTAAAAGTTCATAGGTGGAGAGTACAAACTGCAATTTCCATTTCTCTGTTTTCCGTTTTTTGCTGCACACATGAGTCATAACCACACAGAACCTAACCATTGCATCAAATGTCAATGTGGATTGTGGAGCAGCAGCAGATCTTGGAGAGATAGTTATGTGGAGAGATAGTTATAAGTAAGATCAAAGATGCAATAACTTCTAGTTGGTAAGCACACCATCACAACACCACACACATCGGTAGTCATGCATTTCCACCGCTTTATATAGGAAAACTGACTATTTTATACTAGCCGTTTTCATGAAGGATTTTACGTTTGGGGCGATTGGGGCGTTTGGGGCGTTTGGGGGCGTTTGGGGCGTTTGGGGCGATTGGGTCTATAGATTGTAAGAACAAGGCTTTTCCCGGATATTTTTGGTATCAATCGCAATTTTATGAATTCATGAATAAGTATATGCTCTTACAATGCAATATTTCCCGTTAGTTTGCTTCGAAGATTCAAATTCATGAGCAAATCTGGCAATTTAATGCTGTGTTAGTTCCTTCTACAAAACATACCGCAAACGCCCTAAAAAGAGGCTAAAAGTATACTAGTATACTAGCTATGATTAAATAAAATACGCAATTGACAGTTAGTTAGGGTAAAATTGAAGATATAAATGACAAAGAAATATAATATTATGATGAAAAATGCAATAAAATGTCAAAAGCATAGACAGACCTTAATTCAACGTCGCTCCGTCCCGCTGAGATCGTCCTATTTAGAGCGGCAACTTCGTTGGTTTCCGAAAACCGGAACAATCCTTACGCATTTCGAATCACCCCAAATGGTTTTGATTTGATTAATTGATTAATTGATGAATCTCCCAAAAAGCTGAAAAGACCTCAGACAAAGCACTTATAAACCCATGAAACATGCGGGCTTTCTGCAGCCACTGGTACTGAAAACTCAAAAATGGTTGCTCTAGATCGAACGGACGGCATGGCTGGGCGCAGACCACGGCTCTGCACATGCGCAACGTGACGTCAGGCGACCGGCCGGCGCCGGAGCCACTCCGGCCGGCTGGTCGCCATGGTGACTAGCCTGCCGGCGCCGGAGCCACGTGTGCAACGTGACGTCAGGCGACTCGCCGGCCCGTCGCCATTGTAGCCGGGCGGCGGCGCCTGCGCAGAGCCAGCGCAGAGCCGGAGCCAGCATTCCCGTCATCTTACAACAAATGATAAAAACGAAATCGCTAATTATCATTAATCCTTGCTTTCAAAAGTGAATATGACTGCAAATATGAATGGACTAATTCATATAGTTTTCATTGAAATAAGCTATTATTCCTGAAAACCATGTCGTTGCAAAATATGACCATTTCCCGAACCCCGCACTTCCGGGATTCGAGCAAGTCGCACCAAACGCCCCAAACTGCCACAGCCATCTGGAGCTCAGCTCATCATCAGAGCTAGTTTAAGATGAAATTGTTAATTTTAAGTAAACTATGGTGTTATGAAATTGGAATTTCCAGAAAAATGTATTAATTCATAAAGTTTTGATTGATACCAAAAATCACCGGGAAAAGCCGCGTTCTTGCGAGCTATAGACCCAATCTCCCCAAACGCCTCAAACGCCACAATCGCCCCAAACGCCCCAAACGCCCCAATCGCCCCAAACATAAAATCCTTCGTGAAATTCTACACGTCTCATTTAATTAAAACTGCACTCAAAACATCGGGATTCTTATTATTCACCTCAAAATGATAAATTGTATCAGCCCCGACCACCTCCTACCTCTGGAACCATGACAGCATTTGCAGCTGGATGTAAACCATGTTGTTTTCTGATGTGTGAGGTGCGTCAAAGATGTATCCAAATGGCGTTGGGGACAGTGGCACTAGTTTTGTTAGCCAGGTGGAGAATAGGTGGTGCAGCCTCCGGCGGCAATTGAATCAACCCTTAGGGGAAGTTAGACCAGTACGGGTCAGGTTTAGATATCCAATAAACTACATTCGGCTACCGAGGCACGACATGGTTATTAGGTTACAGCGATTGAATAATACTGCTGCTGGAATTTAGTAGAGATGTTCAAATGTTATTCTCAATAATATTGTAATAATAATATTGTCAATATTGAAATATATATTCAATATTGATTGCAGTTTTAATGAAATGAGACATGTATAATTAGTATGAATAGTCAGTTTTCCTATATATAAGCGATGTAAAAGCAATAGATAGCCTACACATCATATTCCAATTCCCACTTTTCAAGCATCAGAATGTTAACAATGTTGTCGGCATTTTTATAGCTTAAATGTCGATTCGGACGTGTCCGGAGATCGGACTTTTGCCCTAACTGTCCTCTTAGATTATTACCTTACAGCCCTTATCCAAGCGGCCTTAGCCTTGCGGGTTTATATAGCCTTGGCCTTGAGGCTCTTCGGAACACACTTCAGCTTGCACTTGTCGTCACCATGACGGTGACTCCAACCTGGTGCACAACACTCAACCATACTGACAATCTAATTCCCAAATCCTAACTTAATTACCTTGTTTATATAATAGTGATATTTAAAACGGAACCACCCATTCATCAACACCAGCAATAAGAGTGAATGATAATGCGTTATGAAGATGTACCAAAACAAATTGTATCACGCGCGCCAGAAAGGCAAACGAAACAGTGGTTCCAAGGTCAAATTGGTCACGTGACTGACGCCCCACAGCTGCATCTTGTGATCTGCATAGCCGAAACGCTTTTGAACACATGTAGGAAAAAAGTTAACGATTTGTTTCATGTATATTTTACGACGGCAGCAATTTGTATATTTGCAGGCATTTACATAGTTGTTTATTGTAAATAAATACTGTTCTATTTTATTCAAAATGGCAGGAATATATCAAACAGATACAAGACGTACTGGTATCACTGTTTCTGTCACGTATAATTGATAGTGATATCCGTATCCTCCCTTGCCGTTTCCACCGCCGTGCCACCATCCGCCATGTCCATCGCCGTGTCACGACAGTAACATCATCTTCCGCCGTGTCCTCCTTTGTGTCCACCACCGTGTCCACCGCCGTGTCCACCACCGCCGTGTCCACCGCCGTGACCACCACCGCCGTGTCCACCGCCGTGTCCACGGCCGAGACCACCACCGCCGTGTCCACGGCCGAGACCACCACCGCCGTGTCCACCGCCGTGTCCACCGCCGTGACCACCACCGCCGTGTCCACCTCCGTGCCCACCGCCGTGGCCACCGCGGCCAGGATCGGCACTAACCGTGGCAAGCACGGCGCAGAAGACCACCAACATCATCTGAAACAAAGTAACACGACATAAATAAGCATAAGCACATCCATATGTGATGTCCTATGAGATGCAACATATTCCTTTACCGATCACAGCTCTCCTTGCGGACCTGAAACCACACAATGGGTAACAATTTGTTTGTGCATTAGATATCGAGGAATACTCTTGATGGATGCCCCGATATGTTACGAAGAAGTTTTGATCTTTTGTTCCTTTTTTTATAAATCCCTGAAGTCCCTGAGAGTCCCTGAAGTCCGTAAGTACTTGAAGTTGCGACTTGCAAGATTTTTTTTTTTTTTTTTTTTGGGGGGCAAGCAGTGCGGAAGATTTTAGTTATTTTACCATGTTTTCGCAAAGCATGCACCATTCTAAAGTCTGAAGGTGTTTAACCCTATTTGTAACAGGGGGGGGGGGGGGGATTCCGCCCCCTCAAGTTTTTCGCAGATATCTCCAGAACGGCTGGGAGCAGGCCCATGCAATTTTGGGACTTCTCATATAATTGAATTCCGCATTTGGAGTTAAAATTTTGAGTTCTTAACCTGAACAGAGGTGGTTCCAGGGCTTTTCTCCTAACATCATTGCTTTTCACGTTCAGTGCAGGGAACGTGCGGGGGGGGGGGGGGGTATACTTGTATTGAATGCCCCTCTAAGATTCCTGTGGAAGGGGGGGTATTTATCCCTGATGCCCCCTGGATCCGCCAGTACCAGCAATAACCGCCAAGGAGAGCCTCTGCCAGACACTTACCAAATGGAATTCATTTTCCCATTTTCCAAATTTGTATAAGTAATTGCGAAAGTTGTGTCATGTCGCGAAGCGGCGCGAGATTTTCCGGTTGGGGCTGCTTGAATGGTATCAGGTGCGCTGTTTTCTCTATCATTAAAAAAGGGAGACACACAAACTTCAAATTCAATCACTCGAGAGAAAAATACTTCCGTTTTCATGAAGTTTTCTCATAGGATCATTGTTTTTCACGTTCAGTGCAGGGAACGCGCGGGGAGGGGGGCATACTTGTATTGAATGCCCCTATCAGATTCCTGTGGAGGGGGGGGGGGGGGGCATTTGTCGCTGATGCCCCTTGGACCCGCCAGTGCCAGCAATTATCGCCAAGGAAAGCCTCTGCCAGACACTTACCTAATGGAATTCATTTGGCCATTTTCCAAATTTGTATAAGGTATTGCGAAAGTTGTGTCATGCCGCGAAGCGGCGCGAAATTTTCCGTTTTTTGACTGTGGATAGCTGGATTTTGACTGCTGAAAAGAAGATTTTACGATAAATTGAGAACACGCGGGGGGGGGGGGGGGAGAGGCATTTGCCCCTGATGCCCCCCCCCCCTGGAGCTGCCAGTAATCTTTCGGACGTTTTTTTTTTCTCGCGCGTCGCTACCTGTTTTTGTTCTCGAGATATATACGGGTTTTGGTAAGGACGCCCATTTATGGCCTAAATTTTACCTTTGTTGACCTCTGGTGACCTCAATGGCCTAAATGACCTGACCTAAAATAATGTCTGAGTACTTTCATTGGACCTTGTTTGTTTCGAGCTATCTAACCTGTTTCTGTTTGTCGCTATACGTTGCATGACTTTTGAAATATTGTAGGGGCGGGTATCCACCCCCCCCCCCGTCGGTTCCAACTTGGTGCGAACTCCGTCTGTGCGTGGGTTAACCATTTTAGATGCACGCACAAGGCACCTTGAAGGTCCCAGCAGCAACACAATCAATAAGAGGCAACGCGGAACGTCGGGCCCTCAACATTTTACGTTGTCCCGATTGCTCACGTTTGTGACATATTACATTGGAAACACATCAATTCGAGGTAATTCACAGTCACTAATGTGTAGACTATGGAGTGTGGAGGGGCTTTACGCGAAACGATCCGTCATAAGTTTGGAAAGACAACTTCAGAAAATACCAACGTATAAAACTTCCGTTGAAAATGTTAAGCGCTCACGGGATTTTCAAGTAGCTTGTCTTAGTTTATGGCCACTGGCAGATCCAGCAGGGGGGGAGGGGGGGGGGGGGGGGGGGGGAGGGGGGGGGGGCAAGCTGACATGCCCCAAACCGCCCAAATTTGCCCAAAATTTGACATATTTTCTGATTTAAAAAGACAAATTAACCCGCGCCCCGCTGGGGTATTCGGTCGAACACGCTGGGTAGGGGGGGCAGATTCTGCCCCTTCGTTATATTCCGAACCAACAACCGCAGCGAGACGCGCAAGGCCGTAATCGAAAGCTCTCAATCAGCCGCATCTAACGTTTACGAGACATTTTCAAAATAAGGTCACATCTCAGGACACGGCCAGGTCAAAATTCAAAATTAAGGTATTTTAGTTTTGGGGCCATACTTTCCATCCCAAGCCTAAGATTGAGACTATTATCGCACAAAGTACTCTCAAAGATATAATGCATCTCCCGCATTAGGAAAAAGTGAAATTGTAAGCAAGGTCAAGGTCAAGATCAGGTCACAAAAGGTCACTTTTGGCAAGAGGTCTACGAAGGTTATTTTACACGTAGAATTTGATAGTAGCAGCCATTTTCACAACCTGACACCATATATGGTCAAGGTCAGGTCACATAAGGTCAATATTCGAAATTGATTAATCTAAATAAAAAGGCATGTCTCTAGACCAGTTTTGTCTCAGAAAAACAGTGGTGGCATTTATTTGTCTGTATCTAGTCAATAAAAGCCATAAAAACGTAACTTAAAAAAATGACGTCATGAGTTACTTATACTTACTGAGCCATAAGTCAATTAAGATATTGCTTTGAAATTTGGTTTGGGTTTCGTCCATACCTGGTTCACTCAGATATATTCCGTTTTTCATATCTTCAAGAAATAAAAAAAATGTGAAAAGTTTTCTGGAAAATGTCATATTTGTATTTTTAGGAGTCAAAAACCCAAACTTTCGCAAATCTGAGATGGAAGTTTGAAGAGAATGACATTTCATTTCTTTTGACGTTTTTCATTTACAATCTGCTTCAAAACTCGATTTTCTACGATTTGTCAAACATTTATAGCTTTTAGACCAAAAATGGCGTGACAGACGTCATTAAAACGTCATGATCTCCCAAAGTGCTGCATCAATTTCATTCAACTTTTGTGAAAAGACGTAGAATTAATGCAGCATAAGGTACTGTAAGTTGTACGTCGATACCTATCATAGGAGTTGAGCTGAGGGGCCGAGGCCTTCTCCCATTGGGCCGAGGGGCCCTTCGGGCCCCTCGACCCAATGGGGGGGGGGGGGGGCACGTGCCCCCTGTGCCCCCCCCCTGGCTGCGCCCCTGAAGAGATGTCATGTCTAGTCTATGCCAAGATGTAAAACAAGTTATACGCAAACTTGAAACTACGAAGAAGAAGATTGTGAATGCTCAGTACGCTGTCGTATTCAATCAAACTTGTATAACTGAAAATCTGCTCCCACATTTTACAAATATCCGATTATACGATCGAGCAGTACAACGCAGTGAGGTAACACTAGACTTCAGGAAGAAGTTGGTGGAAGATGAAACCGCGTCATACGTCATGACGTCACTGAATTCACGTGCCTTTGTGAGCATGGAGCGAGCCTCCGTCCAGGAGAATCCCGATAAATATTAATAGTTGAGCGGCGTCTGTAGTTCCGAGCTGGGAAAACGCAGCCAACAATATGTGTGTAATTCTTGTGCCTTTGTGCTTAGGGAACCTCCATTCCGGAGAAATTCGTTAAATTACAAGTGCGTTAAATAGCTATAGCTGTGTCTGAGATGGGTTGGTTGGAGTTCGAGATGGATTGGGGGTGAAGTAAACAAGTGCATTCAAAAGTCTAAAAGTAAAAAAAAGTATAGCCCCGCAAGCCCCGCAAGCCCCGCAAGTCTCGCAAGTCCTGCAAGTCCCGCAAGTCCCGCAAGCCCCGCAAGTCCCCCAAGCCCCCCCCAAGCCCCGCAAGCCCGCCAAGCCCGCCAAGTAAAACACAATACAAATCTCCATCCATCTATCGGGATTGCGAATCTATGGGATTGCGATGCGGAGCGAGCACATTGCGCTAGTCTATATTACTATTTGATAAGCGTCTGTCTGTCTGTCTATCTGTCTGTCTATCTGTCTGTCTATCTGTCTGTCTATCTGTCTGTCTATCTGTCTGTCTATCTGTCTGTCTATCTGTCTGTCTATCTGTCTGTCTATCTGTCTGTCTATCTGTCTGTCTATCTGTCTGTCTATCTGTCTGTCTATCTGTCTGTCTATCTGTCTGTCTATCTGTCTGTCTATCTGTCTGTCTATCTGTCTGTCTATCTGTCTGTCTATCTGTCTGTCTATCTGTCTGTCTATCTGTCTGTCTATCTGTCTGTCTATCTGTATGTCTATCTGTTCTGTCTATCTGTTCTGTCTATCTGTTCTGTCTATCTGTTCTGTCTATCTGTCTGTCTATCTGTCTGTCTATCTGTCTGTCTATCTATCTGTATATCTGTCTGTCTATCTGTCTGTATATATGTCTGTCTGGTTATCTGTGTGTCTATCTGTCTGTCTATATGTCTATCTGTCTGTCTATCTGTCTATCTGTCTGTCTATCTGTCTGTCTATCTGTCTGTATATATGTCTGTCTATCTGTCTGTCTATCTGTTTGTCTATCTGTCTGTCTATCTGTCTGTCTATCTGTCTGTCTATCTGTCTGTCTATCTGTCTGTCTATCTGTCTGTCTATCTGTCTGTCTATCTGTCTGTCTATCTGTCTGTCTATCTGTCTGTCTATATGTCTGTCTATCTGTCTGTCTATCTGTCTGTCTATCTGTCTGTCTATCTGTCTGTCTATCTGTCTGTCTATCTGTCTGTCTATCTGTCTGTATATCTGTCTGTCTATCTGTCTGTCTATCTGTCTGTCTATCTGTCTGTCTATCTGTCTGTCTGTCTATCTATCTATCTATCTGTCTGTCTATCTGTCTGTCTATCTGTCTGTCTATCTGTCTGTCTATCTGTCTGTCTATCTGTCTGTCTATCTGTCTGTCTATCTGTCTGTCTATCTGTCTGTCTATCTGTCTGTCTATCTGTCTGTCTATCTGTCTGTCTAACTGTCTGTCTATCTGTCTGTCTATCTGTCTGTATATCTGTCTGTATATCTGTCTGTCTGTCTATCTGTCTGTCTATCTGTCTGTCTATCTGTCTGTCTATCTGTCTGTCTATCTGTCTGTCTATCTGTCTGTCTATCTGTCTGTCTATCTGTCTGTCTATCTGTCTGTCTATCTGTCTGTCTATCTGTCTGTCTATCTGTCTGTCTATCTGTCTGTCTGTCTGTCTATCTGTCTGTCTATCTGTCTGTCTATATGTCTGTCTACCTGTCTGTCTATCTGTCTGTCTATCTGTCTGTCTATCTGTCTGTCTGTCTATCTGTCTGTCTATCTGTCTGTCTATCTGTCTGTCTATCTGTCTGCCTATCTGTCTGTCTATCTGTCTGTCTATCTGTCTGTCTATCTGTCTGCCTATCTGTCTGTCTATCTGTCTGTCTATCTGTCTGTCTATCTGTCTGTCTATCTGTCTGTCTATCTGTCTGTCTATCTGTCTGTCTATCTGTCTGTCTATCTGTCTGTCTATCTGTCTGTCTATCTGTCTGTCTATCTGTCTGTCTATATGTCTGTCTTATGTCTATCTGTCTGTATATCTGTCTGTCTATCTGTCTGTCTATCTGTCTGTCTATCCGGCACCGCTCAGTTTATTTAGTTTAAAAGTCCCAGTTAATGCACGTGCTGAATTGGTGCGGATACCTCCATCCCGGGGATGCCAGCTAGCTATGCATAGTAGGCCGGGTCATTCGATAGGTTTTTGCAAGCATTCACAGATTAATAATGAAATTATTATGCGCTATATCATTACAAACTTACATTATTATTTTTTATTATTTTTTAATTAAATTTTGCTAAGCGACACTTTTTGGGGACACTTCTGCGATGTTTTCGTAAATATCGTACATTGGTGCATTATTATTGTTGACAATTTTTTGAAAATATCATTTTCGAATTTTCCGTATGTTGTTCGACAACCGTAGTGATTGTCATGGAGTTATCGTGGACAGTAAAGCTGTTTCTCTGCATATCCTGTAAGGAATTTAAGGCACCCGCTCACAGCGCCATCTATTGAGCAGACTTGCAATTTATGCACTAGGTGCAGTTTCCCAGCTGCAGAGGTTTGCAGAGGAACTCCACACGCACTGCAATCAGTGGGGCGGATAAGAAGGGGGGGGGGGGGGTTCGGCAGGGGGAAGCTGCCTCCGCCACTCAAGGAGTTGGGGGGGGGGGGGGCAACCATATGATTCCCCCTCATAAATTTGTAAATTGGTAAATTTGCTAATAATTTGTCAAGAAGTTGGTTCGATTTTTTGTTTTTGAACGACAAATTGACACCGAGTGCCCCGAGGTGCCCCCAGCCAGTCTGAGGGGCTCTCTAAGGCCGACAGAAGGCCCTCAGTCGGCCTAAGGGGGCCCTCGGAAGGCCTGGAACTTCAACATGGGCTGTCCGACGTTTTTTTTGCGGCCATTTAGAGGCCCTGCAAAATATAGTGACCTAAATCCGAGGAGATACCATTTCGCGCATTTTTTTTTGGGGGGAGGGGGCCTTTGGCCGTGGGGAGGGAGCCATTTGGCCGAGGGGTCCCCTGGGTTTCTTTGCCCCCTCCCCATCCTAAAATACCTTCCGCCGCCACTGACTGAAATGGAACACCAGCAGATTAACTCCATGGAAAATGGTCCCTGCCATTGAGGTAACCTGTTGGTATTGCATTTCATCGCATGCGGAGCCCCTCTGCAGGCCTCCGCAGCCGGAAAACTGCACCTAGTACATAGACTGCAATTCTGCTCAATAGATAGCGCTGAGATCGTGTGCATTAAAATCCTTACGGGAAATGCGGAGAAACAGCTTCAATGTATATTATAACTTTATGAAAATCTCTACGGCTGTCAACCAGCATACAGATAATTCGAAAATGATATTTCCAAAAAACGTAAACAATTTATTCATGCCAAAATGTACGATATTGACGAAAAAAATGGCAAACGTGTCCCTAAAAAGAGGCCGGTTGGCACCTCCATTTTTTTATATAAATTCATGAAAGCTTGTAATGACATAGCGCATGATAATTTCACTATTAATCTGACATCTGTTTTGCATGACCCGGCCTAATGCATAGGACATATGTGGGAGATGGGATAAGTCACCGACGCACCGGAGTTGGTGGGGCGGTGATTCCTTGAAGGGAAATAGGTAATTATGTCCTATGCAGTTCCAGTTCCAGTCCAGTTAATTAACGTGCTAAATTGGTGCGGATACCTCTATCCCGGAGATGCCAGCTAATCGTCCAGTGGAGCGGACGGGTTAGCACTAGTAGGTACCTATGTTGTCTACTAGTATTAAGTAGGGTAATTAGGTTCAGTTAACCTTCTCCCTATGGGAGCTTCTTTCACCTTCGCCCTACGGGGGAGGGGTGGCTGACAGGCCCCCACGTTAACTTCCGAACCTAGCAACTTAGAGCAATGCGGTAAGAACCGACATGTTGCCTGTCATGACAAGAATCTAACCGTATGCAATTTGTAGGTTTCAGGTCAACGGGTGATCTTCCAGGTCGTGAATGACCTCGGCTCGACCACGTCCAGAACAGCGATTTTGCTAGTCAGAAAACCTAAAAATTAGAAATTGATAAATGTAAATAAAAAGGCATGTTCCTAGATGAGTTTTGTTTCAGAAATACATAAAAGGCAATTATTTGTTCGTATCTTGTCAAAAAAAGTCAAAAAAGTTATTTTAACAAAATTACGTCATGAGTTTCTTACACTTGGGAGCCATCACTCAGTCAAAAATAGAGATATTGCTTTGATAATTTTGTTAGGGTGTTGTCCATACTCAGTGCTCTCACATATATTCCGGTTGTTCTAACATCTTTGTAAATTTTGATTTTGTGGTGTTTTTTCCTATTTTTATTTTATTTTTATTTTAGGGGTCAAAACCCAAAATTTTGGAAATCCGAGATTGCCATTTTAAATAAAATGCCATTTTGTATCTTTGGTGAATTTCGTTTGCAATTTGCTTCAAAAATCTGTTTTCTACGATTTTTCAAACATTTATCATTTTTCCACCAACATGACGTCATCAAAACATGATTATCTCCCAAACTACTTCAGCAATTTCGAATTCAATTTTCACTGCATACGTATAATTGTTGTAAACCCAGCTACGAAAAATTTCAACAAGATGCTCCAAAGGTGTACAAAGTTATTCAAGAAAAACCTCAGTTGGGGGGGGGGGGGGCTGTCAGCCCCCCGTAGGGCGAGGGTTAAAAACAAAATTATAATTTGTATTTTTGTAGCAGGGGCATTCCACGACAAATCGACAAAAACAAAGTAAAAAAGGATACCGTCATGTCACCGATTTGGACCAAAATTGGTATGGCAACCTGGGGCGCTAAAGCGAGCTGTGAAAGTTGTATTGCAAGGCAAGTAGTGGTTCCGGAGATATTGCCGCGGGAATTTTGAAAAGGTCACGGTGCAGGTAAATCTTTGTCAGCCCTTATAGCGGGGAATTTACTAAGCAATATATATATATATATATGCATTATATGTCATTTGAATGGCAATGAGCTGTTTTATAACATAGTGATGTTTATTTTTTCATTTGTAAAATTTCGAAATTTAGTACGTTTTCGAAATTTTACAACTTTTTTGGATACCTTTTCTCAAATGTGTTTCTGCGTGTAAGGACGTGTCAATTAAGTGCAAAAATACAATTGAGGAATATTTGTCATTTTACATGCTATTTTATATACAAATAAGTTATTCACTAATAACTTTTGACTGCATTAAACTAGAATGGTACGGTAAACGTCATTTTGCTGTTCTCATCAAGACGAGTTGAATACTCTGCAGCATGACTTCTTTCTGACATTTGATGACCTTGACTTTAAATTTCAAAGTTAATAATTTTGTGAAATTTTGAATCTTTTTTGGATACCCAAGCCAAATGTATTTCTTATTTTTGACTTTATTTTTGTTAAGTGTAAAGAAGTTTCGTTCAAACAGCAAAATAAATTTGATGCTTATTTGTCTTCAAATATGCTAAAAAAAATCATTTTATATGTTCTTTTGGTGAAAGATGTCATTCCTCAATAACTTTTGGCTGAATAAAGATAAAAAGGTAACATGGTTACCATTTTGTTATTTTTGTCAAGACGCGTTGAATGATATGCAGTATGACCTCTTTCTAACATTTGGTGACCTTCACCTAAGTTCAATGTCAAGGTGCAAGCATGGGCGGCGGAGGCGGGGGGACGGGGGACGGGGGACCCGTCCCCCCGAACATTTTCGGATTTAACATTACGCCTATGGGCGTTGCATGGCAAGAATCGACTTGAAACTTGACTCCGTCCCCCACCCCAACCAACTTTCGGAAGGTGCCGCCGCCCTTGGGTTCAAGGTTAGGTTTCCAATTGTGGCCTACTAGTGCTAACCCGTCCGTTCCGCTGGGCGATTACTGGTGTCAAGTGGTGGTGCAAGCCAGTGATAGGCAATTAGGGATTGATAACCCGTACTACCCGTGATACCTGTCGTACCTATACTACGTTTTTGTACCCGTCATACACCCGAAGTACCCGTCAAAAACCTACGGTGCCCGACATACACCCGTAGTACCCGTTGTGCCCCTGTGGAACACGTGATAACCCCGTTATAGCCGGCACTCGCCCATTATACCAGTGGAACACCTATGACACCCGTTATACACCCGTTAAACCCGTGAAAACTCCACCCCGGCTTAGCGTATATGTTCATTGATATATGCCGTACCGTATGTCGATGAACTTCGATTCGCAGTGATTCCGAGGTTGCTTCTCATTGGTTGTGGCACTGTAGTATCCGTGGTCGGATCTGATTGGCTTTCGACTGGAGTGAAGCGATGTAAAACTCGTATCCGTAAACTGTTTTTTTACGGTAAAATATTTCTTAACACCTCCTTCTATGTTAGTTACAGCACAAACCTTCGCCCAAAACTGCACAACCACAACAACTGTCTGTAACTATCGTATCAAATTCGTCTGAAATGTACGAATTATACACCACTCGGTAGTATCCGTAAACTCGTTTGAAAACCTTAAAATCACGTACATCACGTGTTTATAGCAATGTGGTACTGTAATGTAGAACTGCCGCTTTACTGTGTTAAATTCGTTCCGGATAGACAGACAGACATACAGACAGACAGACAGACAGACAGACAGACAGACAGACAGACAGACAGACAGACATACAGACAGACAGACAGACAGACAGACAGACAGACAGACAGACAGACAGACAGACAGACAGACAGACAGACAGACAGACAGACAGACAGACAGACAGACAGACAGACAGACAGACAGACAGACAGACAGACAGACAGACAGACAGACAGACAGACAGACAGACAGACAGACAGACAGACAGACAGACAGACAGACAGACAGACAGACAGACAGACAGACAGACAGACAGACAGACAGACAGACAGACAGACAGACAGACAGACAGACAGCCAGACAGCCAGACAGCCAGACAGCCAGACAGCCAGACAGCCAGACAGCCAGACAGCCAGACAGCCAGACAGCCAGACAGCCAGACAGCCAGACAGCCAGACAGCCAGACAGCCAGACAGACGGACAGACGGACAGACGGACAGACGGACAGACGGACAGACAGACAGACAGACAGACAGACAGACAGACAGACAGACAGACAGACAGACAGACAGACAGACAGACAGACGGACGGACGGACGGACGGACGGACGGACGGACGGACGGACGGACGGACGGACGGACGGACGGACGGACGGACGGACGGACGGACGGACGGACGGACGGACGGACGGACGGACGGACGGACGGACGGACGGACGGACGGACGGACGGACGGACGGACGGACGGACGGACGGACGGACGGACGGACGGACGGACGGACGGACGGACGGACGGACGGACGGACGGACGGACGGACGGACGGACGGACGGACGGACGGACGGACGGACGGACGGACGGACGGACGGACGGACGGACGGACGGACGGACGGACGGACGGACGGACGGACGGACGGACGGACGGACGGACGGACGGACGGACGGACGGACGGACGGACGGACGGACGGACGGACGGACGGACGGACGGACGGACGGACGGACGGACGGACGGACGGACGGACGGACGGACGGACGGACGGACGGACGGACGGACGGACGGACGGACGGACGGACGGACGGACGGACGGACGGACGGACGGACGGACGGACGGACGGACGGACGGACGGACGGACGGACGGACGGACGGACGGACGGACGGACGGACGGACGGACGGACGGACGGACGGACGGACGGACGGACGGACGGACGGACGGACGGACGGACGGACGGACGGACGGACGGACGGACGGACGGACGGACGGACGGACGGACGGACGGACGGACGGACGGACGGACGGACGGACGGACGGACGGACGGACGGACGGACGGACGGACGGACGGACGGACCGGACGGACCGACGGACCGACGGACCGACGGACCGACGGACCGACGGACCGACGGACCGACGGACCGACGGACCGACGGACCGACGGACCGACGGACCGACGGACCGACGGACCGACGGACCGACGGACCGACGGACCGACGGACCGACGGACCGACGGACCGACGGACCGACGGACCGACGGACCGACGGACCGACGGACCGACGGACCGACGGACCGACGGACCGACGGACCGACGGACCGACGGACCGACGGACCGACGGACCGACGGACCGACGGACCGACGGACCGACGGACCGACGGACCGACGGACCGACGGACCGACGGACCGACGGACCGACGGACCGACGGACCGACGGACCGACGGACCGACGGACCGACGGACCGACGGACCGACGGACCGACGGACCGACGGACCGACGGACCGACGGACCGACGGACCGACGGACCGACGGACCGACGGACCGACGGACCGACGGACCGACGGACCGACGGACCGACAGACCGACAGACCGACAGACCGACAGACCGACAGACCGACAGACCGACAGACCGACAGACCGACAGACCGACAGACCGACAGACCGACAGACCGACAGACCGACAGACCGACAGACCGACAGACCGACAGACCGACAGACCGACAGACCGACAGACCGACAGACCGACAGACCGACAGACCGACAGACCGACAGACCGACAGACCGACAGACCGACAGACCGACAGACCGACAGACCGACAGACCGACAGACCGACAGACCGACAGACCGACAGACCGACAGACCGACAGACCGACAGACCGACAGACCGACAGACCGACAGACCGACAGACCGACAGACCGACAGACCGACAGACCGACAGACCGACAGACCGACAGACCGACAGACCGACAGACCGACAGACCGACAGACCGACAGACCGACAGACCGACAGACCGACAGACCGACAGACCGACAGACCGACAGACCGACAGACCGACAGACCGACAGACCGACAGACCGACAGACCGACAGACCGACAGACAGACCGACAGACCGACAGACCGACAGACCGACAGACCGACAGACCGACAGACCGACAGACCGACAGACCGACAGACCGACAGACCGACAGACTGACAGACCGACAGACAGACAGACAGACAGACCGACAGACCGACAGACCGACAGACCGACAGACCGACAGACCGACAGACCGACAGACAGACAGACAGACAGACAGACAGACCGACAGACAGACAGACAGACAGACAGACAGACAGACAGACAGACAGACAGACAGACAGACAGACAGACAGACAGACAGACAGACAGACAGACAGACAGACAGACAGACAGACAGACAGACAGACAGACAGACATACAGACATACAGACATACAGACATACAGACATACAGACATACAGACAGACAGACAGACAGACAGACAGACAGACAGACAGACAGACAGACAGACAGACAGACAGACAGACAGACAGACAGACAGACAGACAGACAGACAGGCAGACAGACAGACAGACAGACAGACAGACAGACAGACAGACAGACAGACAGACAGACATACAGACAGACAGACAGACAGACAGACAGACAGACAGACAGACAGACAGACAGACAGACAGACAGACAGACAGACAGACAGACAGACAGACAGACAGACAGACAGACAGACAGACAGACAGACAGACAGACAGACAGACAGACAGACAGACAGACAGACAGACAGACAGACAGACAGACAGACAGACAGACAGACAGACAGACAGACAGACAGACAGACAGACAGACAGACAGACAGACAGACAGACAGACAGACAGACAGACAGACAGACAGACAGACAGACAGACAGACAGACACAGACAGACAGACAGACAGACATACAGACATACAGACATACAGACAGACAGACAGACAGACAGACAGACAGACAGACAGACAGACAGACAGACAGACAGACAGACAGACAGACAGACAGACAGACAGACAGACAGACAGACAGACAACCAGCCAGCCAGCCAGCCAGCCAGCCAGCCAGCCAGCCAGCCAGCCAGCCAGCCAGCCAGCCAGCCAGCCAGCCAGCCAGCCAGCCAGCCAGCCAGCCAGCCAGCCAGCCAGCCAGCCAGCCAGCCAGCCAGCCAGCCAGCCAGCCAGCCAGCCAGCCAGCCAGCCAGCCAGCCAGCCAGCCAGCCAGCCAGCCAGCCAGCCAGCCAGCCAGCCAGCCAGCCAGCCAGCCAGCCAGCCAGCCAGCCAGCCAGCCAGCCAGCCAGCCAGCCAGCCAGCCAGCCAGCCAGCCAGCCAGCCAGCCAGCCAGCCAGCCAGCCAGCCAGCCAGCCAGCCAGCCAGCCAGCCAGCCAGCCAGCCAGCCAGCCAGCCAGCCAGCCAGCCAGCCAGCCAGCCAGCCAGCCAGCCAGCCAGCCAGCCAGCCAGCCAGCCAGCCAGCCAGCCAGCCAGCCAGCCAGCCAGCCAGCCAGCCAGCCAGCCAGCCAGCCAGCCAGCCAGCCAGCCAGCCAGCCAGCCAGCCAGCCAGCCAGCCAGCCAGCCAGCCAGCCAGCCAGCCAGCCAGCCAGCCAGCCAGCCAGCCAGCCAGCCAGCCAGCCAGCCAGCCAGCCAGCCAGCCAGCCAGCCAGCCAGCCAGCCAGCCAGCCAGCCAGCCAGCCAGCCAGCCAGCCAGCCAGCCAGCCAGCCAGCCAGCCAGCCAGCCAGCCAGCCAGCCAGCCAGCCAGCCAGCCAGCCAGCCAGCCAGCCAGCCAGCCAGCCAGCCAGCCAGCCAGCCAGCCAGCCAGCCAGCCAGCCAGCCAGCCAGCCAGCCAGCCAGCCAGCCAGCCAGCCAGCCAGCCAGCCAGCCAGCCAGCCAGCCAGCCAGCCAGCCAGCCAGCCAGCCAGCCAGCCAGCCAGCCAGCCAGCCAGCCAGCCAGCCAGCCAGCCAGCCAGCCAGCCAGCCAGCCAGCCAGCCAGCCAGCCAGCCAGCCAGCCAGCCAGCCAGCCAGCCAGCCAGCCAGCCAGCCAGCCAGCCAGTCCAGCCAGCCAGCCAGCCAGCCAGCCAGCCAGCCAGCCAGCCAGCCAGCCAGATAGCCAGACAGCCAGACAGCCAGACAGCCAGACAGCCAGACAGCCAGACAGCCAGACAGCCAGACAGCCAGACAGCCAGACAGCCAGACAGCCAGACAGCCAGACAGCCAGACAGCCAGACAGCCAGACAGCCAGACAGCCAGACAGCCAGACAGCCAGACAGCCAGACAGCCAGACAGCCAGACAGCCAGACAGACAGACAGACAGACAGACAGACAGACAGACAGACAGACAGACAGACAGACAGACAGACAGACAGACAGACAGACAGACAGACAGACAGACAGACAGACAGACAGACAGACGCTTATCAAATAGTAATATAGATGTGGCGATGTTATATATCTTAAAACTTGTCTTGTTGCGAGGAATTCGATTGTGGTTATCAAATAGTAATATAGATGTGGCGATGTTATATATCTTAAAACTTGTCTTGTTGCGAGGAATTCGATTGTGGTTAAATAACGCCTGATCGTCAATGGCAACTTTTGAATTCATTTTAATTTGAATGTCG
>JAXIVJ010013529.1:0-32500 GCA_036785665.1 Chirona hameri | reverse complement strand
TTTATGGGGAACCTTATCAAAAGCTTTACTAAAATCAAGATACGCTACATCAAGCTGTTCACCCCTATCAAAACTATCGGTTGCCACATCCGAAAACTGCAGAAGGTTGGTCAAGCACGAATAACCCTTCCTGAAGCTATGCTGATTGTCCCTAATGATTTTATATTCATCCAAATATTCTACTATTTTATCTTTAATGATTGATTCCAGTACTTTGCAAACTAAGGAGGTAAGACTGACAGGTCTATCATTTTCTACCTTACTTTTATCCCCCTTCTTAAATATAGGAACTACGTTTGCACTCTTCCAGTCAAGTGGAATATTTGTTTCTTTTAGTGATCTGGAAAATATTATAGCCAATGGAACAGATATCTCTCTTCCACATTCTTTTAAAACCCTTGCATATATAGTATCTGGTCCCTCCGCCTTATTAGGTTTTATCTTTTTTTAAATATGCTCTAACCAAATCACTACTTATATTGCCCAGCTCTCCCAAAGTATCCTCCGTTACTGGCGGAGGATGTAGTAATGAGATACCACTTTGGTCTTCGATTGTAAAAACGGAACTGAACTGATTACTCAACAATTCCACCATTTCGTTATCTTTACTTACCAACATATCATTTACTTTAAGTGGACCAATACTTTTTGAAATGTTATTCATTTTGTAAAAACTAAAAAAATATCTTACTGTCGGCAATGCAGTTCTTTGCCAAGTCTATTTCCTTTGCTCTTTTTGCTGCCCTGACTCTTCTCTTTACCTCGTCCCTACTTTTTTGGTAACTTCTCTTATTTGACTCAATTGGTGATCCCTTCATTTTCTTAAATACAGCTCTTTTCGTTTTGATGGCATTTCTAACTTCTGGTGTAAGCCAGGGAGGTCTATCGTTTTTTTTTTCTACTACGTTTATACTTAAATGGTATGTGTCTACTCTGAACTGCTTTCAATATAGTCTTAAAAGAATTCCAGGATTCACATGTATCTAATCTTTCAAACTCACTGTTCCAATCTATCTGGGCAAGTTCATTTCTCAATTTGTCAAAGTCTGCTTGATCAAAATTTGGAACCAGAAGGAGATTATCTTTGAGCTTAACATTAGATGAGATATTAAAGTTTACATAGATCATAGTACTTTTTTGGTAACTTCTCTTATTTGACTCAATTGGTGATCCCTTCATTTTCTTAAATACAGCTCTTTTCGATTTGATGGCATTTCTAACTTCTGGTGTAAGCCAGGGAGGTCTATCGTTTTTTCTACTACGTTTATACTTAAATGGTATGTGTCTACTCTGAACTGCTTTCAATATAGTCTTAAAAGAATTCCAGGATTCACATGTATCTAATCTTTCAAACTCACTGTTCCAATCTATCTGGGCAAGTTCATTTCTCAATTTGTCAAAGTCTGCTTGATCAAAATTTGGAACCAGAAGGAGATTATATTTGAGCTTAACATTAGATGAGATATTAAAGTTTACTTCTCAATTTGTCAGTCTGCTTGATCAAAATTTGGAACCAGAAGGAGATTATCTTTGAGCTTAACATTAGATGAGATATTAAAGTTTACTATAGTTTACTATGATCAATATCAATATTGAAGTTTACTATGATCGCTTTTACCGAGTCCCTATGATCGCTTTTACCGAGTCCCTCACCGATGGTTACATCACTCACTAGTTCTCTGTTGTCAGAGAAGACTAGGTCAAGAATTGAACATAATCTAGTTGGTTCAGTGACAAACTGATGCATAAAAAGTTCCTCTTCAAAAAGTTGCCTAAACATCATACACTCGTTGGTCTCTACCCTGCCTTCATACCCTCGTAAATTGAAATCCCCCATGATCAGACAATGTGTTTTAAATTATTACGAATTTCCTCGCAGATCACTCGGTCTGCTTCAACTTGAGGCATTCTCAAAAGATTACCTGGTCTGTAGCATTCTACAGACCAGGTAATCTTTTGAGAATGCCTCAAGTTGAAGCAGACCGAGTGATCTGCGAGGAAATTCGTTTCCTATTCTTAAGTTATCCCTATTATCCCTCCTATTCTTAAGTTATCCCTATTACTTGCACCAATTTTAACGTCTATCCAAATTGATTCTACGTCCTTCGCTTTTAATGGATCATCAACCCTCGTAGCACCGTACAAATTGTTGACGTATACAAACACCCCGCCACCCTGCCGTGATTTCCTGCAGTACGAAAACATGTCGTAACCTTGTAGTTCGAAGTCCTGTGGCCTATCACCACAAAATTCCTCACTAACCCATGTTTCTGTTACACAAATAATATCCGGTTTTTGAATACCAACATAGCATCTGAACTCATCAAATTTTGATCTAATGCTCTGTGCATTTAACATTATACATCCAATATTACATTTAGGTATCTCTCTACCACTGCTACTACTGCTACAGGTATGATAACTTTGATGCGTCCCCTTATCAGTTGAACCTTCACCATTGCCTACTTCTCGATGCCCTTTTACCTGTGTCTTCTGACCGTTAATTCTATTTCTAAATATGTTCCCAACTAGTTTCCCGGAATCACCCTTGCGTATGCAGCCCCCAGTACTGTCGCCCCCTCATCCGATAAATGCAAACCATCCCTCATGTAGTACACGTCGCTGCCATAAAACTTATCCCACAGGTCGACAAACTCAAACCCCATAGCCGAGCATAGTTTACTCACAGAGTGGTTTGCTGACAGGGCTCTGGAGTACCACTCCGTGCCGACTGCAGCTCGAGGGAGGATGCCAGTGATGACGATAGTCTTCCTAGCCTCCTTCAGCGTCTGCAGCAGTTGCCTATATTCCTGTATAAGCTTTACGCTGCGCCTCGGTCCAACGTCATTAACCCCCACTTGTACGATGATCGTTTCGGGATTGCACGCACGTAGTTCGTCCTGGATAATAGGGCCAAGTTCGGACACTCTCACTCCTGGCTTAACGGCACACCTGTCCTCCCTCCCACAAAACACTCTCCCAAGGGGCCTCACCCGCGAATCACCGATCATCAAATATCTAATCTTCTCCTTCTCAGGTTCCTCGGCAGACTCCAGGACACTGAACCTGTTCGATAGGTTCGATAGGTTCGATAGTTCGATAGGTTCGACCTGTACAATGCTCCTGCTCCCCGGGAATGCGATGCCTCTTGCTACCCTGGATGTGCTGTCTATTCTTATCTTGTACAGATATCCAACCATTATATAGACCCATGAGGGTGCAAAATAAACTGTACTATTAATAATATTGTTATTTAGTTAATATTAATTAAGTATGCATTGATTCAGCGATTCACATACACATTGTGTGTCATTGTGAATTAATCATTCATGAGTCACTCATATTAGCTGTGAGTCACTGTGAATCAACTCACCAGCGTTAATGTTGAGTGATTGAATCATGATTGAATCATTAATTATGGTCTGTGAATCATTGTGAATCGACTCACCAGCGTTAATGTTGAGTGATTGAATCATGATTGAATCATTCATATGGTCCGTGAATCACTGTGAATCGACTCATGACAAATATGAATCATTGACAAGTCTGTGAGAGAGTCAACGGATGTGTTAGGTACCACTCTCTGTCCACCCTTCTTACTCTGCAGTACAGAACGAATGTTTCGCCACACAGAGGCTGGACCTTGCTCATTGATTCGGCTCTGTATGTCGTTCCTCGTGTCTTTACGGATTGCGGCACGGACCGATCGATTAAGATCGCGATACTCCCGCGAGTTCCGTCCCATAACTCTGAGTGCTTTAGAGCGTCGAGCCATGTGTTCCTTTGTAGCATCAGAGACGGGGGGAGCGGTCGGGTTCCTAATAGTGACTTTTTTCATTGGGGCGTGCTGGTTGAGAATCGGCATGAGCATTGACAAAAACGCTTCCCACTACTCAGTCACAGTGACTGATCTAAACACATCCTCCCAGTCCACATGAAATAAGTCGTCATGGAAAGATGTGATGTCGATGCGTTTAAGACAGCGAGACATCACAGTGAAAGGTTTTACCCGGATATGATGCACTGCGATACGAAAACGATTAAACTTGTGTGGGTTAAAATGACAGAATTCAGTACAACAGTCAAGAATATTAGCACAGTTCTTCACAATGCAAACATCAAGCAGAGATCCAGCTTAAAACGTGGGCGATGTCACTATTTGATGGAGAGAATAAACAGTTAAAATTCCTGTAAGCGTGATCGTGCTATATCTGGCAGTGCCTTTATCATGTCACAATTAAGGTCCCCACAGATCACAACGGATGTGTTCGGTTGGTTGATAGTGAGGTACTGCATCTGGGTTTCGAGATCTTCGAAGTCGGCCTGGAGGGCGGCTACAGAATGTCTCGGCGGTCTGTAGAGGGACCCGATGACCAGCTCTGACGCCCACAGTCCAGCTTCACCATCACCCATAGGACCTCCAGCTTACTGTGAGGAACACGTTTGGTACACACTTTCAGTGGAGCTGCGGTGATACCCACCTTAAAGGGAATAGTTCACCTTTAACATGGAGTTTTGGACTGAGATAGCAGATTTGTAGAGCAGATCTAAAAATGGGTTGTGGTGAAATAATTACCTTCCTACGTTAAGTAATTTCGACACAGGACATGGGCCCGGTTTTAATTCCGCTGTTCCGGGTCACGATCAGTTCCTTTCGCTCGCCGCTCGCCGCCGCCGGCTCGCCGCCGGAGGCAGGTACACTCTCTGGCACGTAGTCTCTGGTCACGACGCCTCATTAATATCCGCTCAGCCGCCCGGGCGGCGCGGCGGCCTCTTGTCAGAGACTGTACTTGGCGTCAGGCGGAGCGGGGGAGACTTAACGCCTGCTGCTATCGTACGATTTCTCGTGAAATAGAAAGAGAAACTTACTCCTTTCTCCACATATATCCATCAGTTGTCCAAACCAAAGTCGTATCGTATCGTAGTCGTAGTCGTATCGTATCGTATCGTAGTTTTGAGCTCAAGATGCACCGTATGGTTGAACTTCGAGACAACTTTCAAGGTGACCTATTCCCTTTAATAAGCGCCGCAACACCGCCGAAGCCGCGGCCGTCAGGACGATCTGCCCTGGTAAGATTGTATCCGGGGGTCGTGATGAGGCGGCTGGGAGTGGTGGACTTCAACCAGGTCTCCGACAGCAGCATCACATCGTAACTGTGGTGATGGAGCTCCTGGGTTAGTTCGAGTATCTTCAGCTTCAGCGACTGGATGTTCAGCGCTCCGACCAGCAAGCCAGGTGACGCACCTGTTTGCCGTCGGCCGCGCGGCTGCCTGTCGTTACTTGTTCCTGGCCGCTGCGGGCTGTGGTTGATGCTACGCGACTGCGTCTGCGACCGAACAGCCCGGTCACAGCCGGCGGTTGGTGCGTCGCGAGGCGGTAGACCGTCCGATTCCGTCAGAATGCGACACCGACTGGACCCGGGTCGTGTGACGTCGCTGGAGATGACGTCACCCCTGTTGACGCCACTTTCCTTTTCATCAGAGCAGGATGGCACTAGTCTAAAAAAAACGCTCACTTCCCTCATGAGCAGCTGGCTTACATTGTGGCTTCCTTCTGTGGTGTACAGGAAGCCTGTACGATTGATCCCTCCGAAGCGACATTCTCGCAGTCGTCTTCTCAGATCGATGAACTTAGCTCCGTACGAACCGCACAGGTGTGAGAGCTGCTCATTCAGACAGCACGCATTTTGATATACGTCTTGGCCCAAATAATGTCTCTCCTCGACAGAGCAGACAAATGCGTCCCTGACACTCTTTATCTTGCGTGACGATTCAATGGTGGTGGCTAGGCCTTCCAAAACGTGGTCCACGCTTCTGTGCGCCGTCAGTTCGTCACTACCCACATGTAGTACGACGTCCACCTGCCTGGCTCTTGTTTCTCGGACAGCGCTCGACACGTTACCAGGGACATCCTCTATAACGATACCTGGCACGCTCTTAAACATCTGTCTATCAAGGTTAAACTCGTTTCTTGCAGCAGCCGATATCCTATAAACGTTTGAGCCTCCGATAAGCACTGCCCCACGTCCCGACCGTTGTTTGTGGGTTTTCGTCACATTTCGTCGTATTTTCGTTACAGTCGTAAATTCACAGTCGTTTTCCTCATCTAAAACATCTTCACATCTTCGTCCAGCACCAGTCGATCTCTCCTCAATGTTCTGTTGCTTTGGCTCCGCTGTGCCAGCTCTTCGCTCCGACACTACTGACGCGTACGAGCGGGCACCTGTGTGAGTGACAAATCCAGGACTAGTGTTCTCGAATTTCTTAATAGGGGGAATCGAGCTTTGGTATTGCGCTCTTCACGCATGTTTGTTTCATGTTGATTGTCACCGGCTTCACCATTTTCAACCTTCAGGTTCTGGGACTCGTGTCTTACGTTGTGTTGCCGTTCAGCTATTTATCTGTTTAGTTTCGTCCCTGCCGCTACCATAGCAGCAGCACACAATGCTCCTAGATCATCAATCGTTTTGTTCATGTTCTTGCAGCTTGCATGTTGATCTTTTAACTCTTGCAAATCATTATCAATTCTACGAATAATGCTGCATATCTTATCCATATCCACTTGGCCGGTTGCACCGTACACCATTTTCGCCTTCTCTGATTCTTCCGTTTTTAGTTCACGAGCTATATCCGATATCTGAACTGCCATAGCACTGATCATTCCACCTTGGCCTGTGACTTGGTCCTGAAGCGATTTAACCCGCGCGGCGCTGGGGTCTCCATCCGAACGCCCGGTGCTGGGGGGTAAATTTTACCCCCCCCGGCCCCCCCTCGTATCTTCCGAACCAATAACCGCAGCGAGGCGTGCAAGGCGACGATCGAAAGCTCTCAGTCAGAAGAATCTAACGCATACCCGAAATCCTTACAATAAGGTCACATGTCAGGTCACGGTCAGGTCAAGTGTCAAAATTTAAGTATTTAGGTTTTTGGGCTATACTTTCCATCCAAAGCCTTATATTGCAACTATTATCTCACAAAGTGCTCCCAAATGTATAATGCATCTCCTGTATAAGTAAAAGTGAAATTGTACGCAAGGGTCAAGGTCAAGGTCAGGTCACAAAAGGTCACAGGTCTACGAAAGCCATGCGACACATGTTGTATGGGTTATTTTACACGTAGAATTCGATAGAAGCAGCCACGTTCACAGCCTGACCCCATATAATGGCCCTCAGGGCAAGGTCAGGTCACAATAAGGACAATCATTTAAATTGATTAATATAAATAAACATTGCATGTTTCTAGACTAGTTTTGTCTTAGAAATACAGTGGTGGCATTTATTTGTCTGTATCTGGTCAGTAAAAGCAAAAAGAAAATCAAATTAAAAAAATGACGTCATGAGTTACTTATACTTCGAGAGCTATAAGTCAGTCAAAAATAAAGATATTGCTTTGAAACTTGGTTTTAGAATCGTTCATACTCGGTTCTCTAATATATCTTCAGTTTTTTTCTTCAAAATCTTAAATAAGAAAACTTTTGTGAAAATTCTTTAAAAAACTTCTTTTTTTTGCATTTTTGGGGGTTAAAGAGCCACAATTTTGACAAGCCGAGATAGCCATTTTAAAGACAATGTTATTTCATTTCTTTTGCCGGCTTTTATTTGCGAGTTGTATCAACATGCTATTTTCTACGATTTTTCAAGCATTTTACGTTTTTTCACCAAAACTGACATGACATGACGTCACTAAAACGTCATTATCTCCCAAAAATTTCACGAATTTCAACACAATTTTGCCATAAGACGTGTAATTGATGCACCATAAGGTTCCGTAAGTTTGACTGTGATATCTGTCATAGTTTTCAAGTTATTGAGAAATTCCGGGGGGGGGGGGGGGGGGTAAAATCTAATCCCCCCCAGGGCCGCGCGGGTTAATCTTTCTCTTAAGCTCAGGTGCATTGCTATTTGCTTCTTCTTCTTTTTTTCATGTTAGCACGATGGAAGATCTTTTACGTGTCTAGCTAGTATTTTTCCCTGGCCGCAAGAGGCTATTTAACAACGTTACGTTTTTTTATATAAAATGTGTGAGATCTTGTTCACTTGTTTCACTTGTTCACTTGTTCAAACATTTCTCTTAGTTCCTACCTGAAATGAAATGGTGGGTCTTCTTAGCCAAAACAGCAATTTCTTGGGATGAAATCGTGCTTCTCGTGTAAATCAGAACTTGCTTTTTCGATCAAAATACTTCAGGCATTGCACAAAGGCAAAATACATTAAAACAAGTCACACAAACGCGGAGCTCACTTCACATCGACTACTCAGCTCTGCGCATGCGCAGGGCTCCTGCGCCTCTGCAGGAGGCGCAGCTACTCAGCTCTGCGAACCTCTGCTGGATATGTAGAATGCATATCCAGGGCATAAGACTCAAAATTTTCGCGCTGCGCAATGTATTTCAGAGTTCCAGGTCTTGAGCCTAAACAAATATTCGAAGATGGTATAGCTGATTCCAAATTGGTGTCGCTGGTTCCAAAGTTGGTATGGCCCATACCATACCTGTCATACTACATTCTCCATCCTTGTAACGTGCCTTTTCATCCGTTTTGTTTGGCCCTTTCAACACTTGGGAAGGGTACCCTTTCAACGCTTAGGAAGAGGGCCCTTTCAACGCTCGGGAAGGGGGCCCTTTCGAGGCGCCGACCATCCCCCTGGACGAAATCCTGGCTACGTGCCTGTTTCAAGTTCAAATTAATAAGCGTTCCACTCTTATAACGGTCGGTACTCACCGTTCGTCACGGGCCCACCAACTCCCAGCCCGGCCCGGCCCAGGCCCATGAACACCAAGCCCAGGCCCGGACCAGGCCCGGACCAGGCCCGGCCAAATTCATAATATTGAGGCCCAGG
Organism: Chirona hameri; assembly: GCA_036785665.1. Classification (NCBI taxonomy): domain Eukaryota; kingdom Metazoa; phylum Arthropoda; class Thecostraca; order Balanomorpha; family Balanidae; genus Chirona; species Chirona hameri. The sequence goes on along the minus strand of JAXIVJ010013529.1, from coordinate 23,663 downwards.
CCCGGTCCGGCCCGTTCAGATTAAGCATATTATTATTTTCACAAAATTTGCAATCACTATCCTAGCATATTTACTTGTATACTATAAATGTGAAACAATGAACCAACTATGCTAACCAAAAAAAAACAAAAAGCTACAGCCACAGCAATAGTGTGTTGCTGTGTAAGTGAACTGCTGGTTAAAATATTTTTGAGCTCTGACCTGAGCTCGTGCGACGCGCGCACTACTTCAAAATTGTCAGGCCCAGGCCCATCCAGAGCCCAGTGATTTCCTTAAAGGGAGTGTGCCTACTCACATCGCTTAGTTGGGGTTATTGACACTGGTCTATAGAACACAATTTTCTGAATTGAACCATTACTTCATTTCTCCAGATTCACCCTAGTTGCTGAGATATTCAAAGACTCCAGGATTTTGCTTGGGAGCAAAAAGTTATCGGGTAGACTCCAGATGGCTTCCCACTACTAAAAGCACTGCAACTATCGATTACACTGCTAGCATATCGTTATCGCCGGCCAATAGCAATTCGAACAAACAGCTCGTGCGCGCTGATAGCAGCTGTCGAACAACAGAGTCTGGGCGGCCATCATGCTTGCATGCATCATGTTTGTCTTAGGTGCGTCGTTCACGTAACAATTTGTTACCTGATTACCTTCTGATTACCTTCACCGTAGTGGGTATCGGTTTTTCGATATCGAAACGAAAAATAATCGAAAACAATATAAGTGAAAATTCAACTAAAGCCAAGTTTTGGACTGTCAAAATTATTTTTCCTACAATAAGTAGCTATTGTTTTGATGGTTGGATACGATGAAATTCACATCTGGAGCCCCTCCAGATGTGAATTTCATCGTATCCAACCATCAAAACAATAGCTACTTATTGTAGGAAAAATAATTTTGACAGTTCAAAACAGTAGGCACACTCCCCTTAAAGTTGAGACCCGGCCCAGGCCCAGCCCAGGCCCAGCCTAGGCCCAGCCTAGGCCCAGCCTAGGCCCAGCCTAGGCCCAGCCTAGGCCCAGCCTAGGCCCAGCCTAGGCCCAGCCTAGGCCCAGCCTAGGCCCAGCCTAGGCCCAGCCTAGGCCCAGCCTAGGCCCAGCCTAGGCCCAGCCTAGGCCCAACCTAGGCCCAGCCTAGGCCCAGCCTAGGCCCAGCCTAGGCCCAGCCTAGGCCCAGCCTAGGCCCAGCACATGGCTCATAGGGCCAGCCCAGCCCATGGCGAACTCTGGTACTCACAAGTACTTGGTAACGAATTCACTGTCCGAGCGAAAATTAGCCTGCCTACGCATTGTTATTTACCATGAAGGCATATAATATGTTTCATGCACTCTACCTTTTGCGAATATGTACCAAACTTCTATGAACAATCAACAAGCATTTGAAAAAGTGCATTGAAATCGGCAGTTTAGATTGGCCCCGGACGGCGAACTATTTATTAAGTGTTCACCACTTATTTTTTTGAAAATAAATTATATGTTTTTCCCATCAATTTTCAACAGTCATTTAATATACTACAACGCACACATGACACATTTATCTAAACCGTTTATCCATAATCAGTCAATAAACGTTTCAGAAAATCGTGATGCATTCCGCGGAGGAGATACGTCGCCGTCCTTGGCCAAGGACGGCGACATATTTATTGTATGCGATTTGTTTCATTGACCAATCAGGGACGTTGTCACGCTTCTTGGAACACTAAGCACTTACTTCATTTCTGGACCTAATTTGTTTACAAACCAGTAAAACGCCTTTTTGGGCGATGACCGAGCGGGCGCGCACTGGCAAAACTAAAACAGGTTTGAAATATGAAACGGTACGAGAGCACACGTGGTAGTAACACACAGCCCTTTTAGTCCTCCATAAAAATTGCCAGGCCTCCATGCATGCCAAAATACAAATTAAGTTTATTATCGAGCGGGCGCGAAGCGCCCGTGAGGCTTCTCGTCAACTTACTAGACACATTTACATTTGACCCGGCCCGACCCGGCCATACATACGCTTTTCGGAAGCTAATAACTTTGCAACCACTGCCCCGATTGAGATTGGGTTTTCGCCATTGGATAGGTCCATCAAATACATTTTGTTTTTGGTATAGTGCGTTCTGATAGAGGTGGTACCATAGCGCGTGGCAGTTGGCACACGCGAACATCGAAATGAACAAAAAAACTTGCGAAAATGATTCTTGATCAAAAATTGCTGTATTATTCTAAGCATTAATGTATACGCTGAAGCATGCAGCGTTCAGGACGTACTCCCTTTTGACGGATTTGAGAAAGTAGATCATGAACAATTTAATGCAACTTAATTTTTATGTGGGCATGCATTGAGGCCTGGCAATTTTTCTGGAGGACTAAAATGACTGTTACTACCACGTGTGCTCCCTTACCGTTTCATATTTCAAACCTGTCTTAGCTTTACCAGAGTGCGCTCGCTCGGTCATCGCCCAAAAAGGCGTTTTACTGGTTAAATTGTTCATGATCTCCTTTCTCGAATCCGCCAAAAGGGAGTACGTCCTAAGCGCTGCATGCTTCAGCGTATACAAAAACACGAATGCTTTGATAAATCAAGCCATTTTTGATCAAGAATGATTTGTGTTCATTTCGATGTCTGCGGTTACCACGCGCTGTGGTACCACCCCTATCAGAACGCACCATAACGAAATCAAAATTGATTTGATGGTCTTATCCAATGGTGAAAACCCGATCTCAATCGGAGCAGTGGTTGCAAAGTTATTAGCTTCCGAAAAGCGTCTGTATGGCCGTGTCGGGCCGGTTCGGGCCGGTTCGGGCCGGTTCGGGCCGGGTCAAATGTAAATTTGTCCAGTAAGTTGACGAGAAACCTCACGGACGCTTCGTGCCCGCTCGATAATAACATTAAAACCAGAGATAGTGATGGATCATACTGTTCGTCACCATATGTAAAGCCCGGTCCTCACCGCACCCGACCCATTCGGACGGCCGCGCGGCGCACGCACCCGGACGGACGGCGCAAAAGTCGGGCTGGTCCGTCCACTCCGCCCCCTTGTCCAGGTAGGGTGCGGGAGCCGCGCGGGTCAGCTGTTTGCGTCCGCCGGAAAGCGACCCTGTCAGGCACGGGCGTATAGCTGCGGATGGATACACTGGCGTTCCTTGAATTGATAAGTTGTCTGCGAAGTTGCGTCAGCTGTCCTTTGTCCTAAAATCGACTATTCTTTAAAAATGTAAAGTTTTGAGCGAAATTGCAAACAAAAAGTACGGGCTCATATTCATATTTGACCTTAACTTAAGAATCCTAAGTACCCACTAGATCCATCTCGTGTAAATATGTCGATTGCCACGTGTTTTGTCTCGATCCGACAATTGGTTTGGGAGATAGACAGGTGTGCAAAATCTGCCCCCTCCCAAGCGGGTCGCGTTTGGCTGCCGACCCCAGCGGACGGACGCTCAAAGTCGGAATAGATCCGAGTTTTCCCCGCGTGTCCACGGACGTCAGACGGGCGTCTCTTTGCTGCCCCAATGGTCCCCGGTCCTAACCGCACCCGTCAGGAATGTCTACTTGGGGATCGCCGGAGGGGACAGAAGGGGTCCGGACCATTGTCCAGGCGGGCGCAGGCGGCGTAAACAGGGTCGGGGCCGGCACTGACGGGTGCGGTGAGGACCGGGACGGGTGCGGTGAGGACCGGGCTTTAGAGCATATTTATTTATTTCACATAATTTAATTTGTGAAATATAAAAAGTTGTTATTTAACTTTTTAAATTGAAACACGATCAATTTGAAACCATACACGTCTCACAGAAAAATGCAGATAAATAAATCAAAAGATGAATATTTCACTTTAATACATGCTATTGTTTGTATGTAGTTTGTCCCAGGGAAGCAGCATTTTCTTTTCACATCTCCATTCTGCTGCACGTTCCTAAAACTATGCATACTAGGGTATAATCACGGTAAACTATTGAATGTGCTACTCATTATTGGGACACAGTCAATGCGCACGTGGAATATTTTTTTCCGGTACCGTTGCATATTTCAAACCTGTTTAGCTTTACCAGAGCGCGCCAGCTCGGTCATCGGCCAAAAAGGCGTTTTACTGGTACAATATTGTGGCCTAAATCCGAGGAGATATCATTTCGCGGATTTTTTTCCCCTTTTTGGGGGAGGGCGCTTTGCCCGAAGGGCGCCCTGGGTTTTTTGCCCCCCCCCCTCCTCATTCGAAAATACCTTCCGCCGCCACTGTCTAGGGCAGAAGACTCAAAATTTTCGCGCCGCTCTGCGGCGCAATTTGTTTAAGGGTTCCAGGTCTTGAGCTTAAAAAATATTCCAAGTTGGTATAGCTGATTCCAAATTGGTGTCGCTGGTTCCAAATTTGATATGGCAGTTTGCTAACTCCAGGTCCTAAAAGTTGGTATGGACCATGCCATACCTGTCATACTGCATTTTCCATCATTGTAACGTGCCTTTTCATCAGTTTTGTTTGGACTTTTCAACGCTTGGGAAGTCTGCAACGCTTTCAGCGCTAGGGGAGGGTGCCCTTTCGGGGCGCCGCAGCCCCCTGGAAGAAATCCTGGCTACGTGCCTGGTTCCAGCAAGCATGTTATACAAATAACATATAAACCAGGACCACGCACGTTCGGCCTTTGGGGGCCATACGTCACTGCGTGTATTTTTTAGTAAGTGCGATACTGCAGTGCGCTATTTTAAGCGATTGCCAAAACCTAAACTAACCTAACCTAACCCCGTCATTAAGTCCGATCGAGTAGTAAACAGGCTTACGCCATTAAGTCCGATCCGCCATTAAGTCGGATCGAGTAGTAAACAGGCCTACGCCATTTTAAGCGATTGCCAAAACCTAAACTAACCTAACCTAACTCCGCCATTAAGTTCGATCGAGTAGTAAACAGGCCTATTACTACTCGATCGGACTTAATGGTAGATGGGACTTAATGGCGTAGGCCTGTTTACTACTCGATCGGACTTAATGTCGGGGTTAGGTTAGGTTAGGTTAGGTTAGGTTAGGTTTTGGCAATCGCTTAAAATAGCGCACTACAGTATCGCACTTACTAAAAAATACACGCTGCGTTGCTTGTTTACATCAATCGACTGGCAGCTTGAGAACGAGAGCCAAATTTGAAGGAAATTTCGTAGTGGTGAAGGTGTCACATTGTCACGTTGTGACAATCGATGTGGGCGAACTTTGTGAATGTCACAATGTTAAAGGAATAGGCCCACTGACCGTGTGCGTAACATTATGCAGCGCTCAGCATCGAGTTTTTGGCACCGTAGGGAATTCCTTTACCATTTGCGTAGCTGAGATTTGATATATATTTGCACCCAAAATACTTAGTATTCACCAATAATAATCGATTAGTGACGTAATCATAAAATGTTGTGAATAATAACTATATTGTCATCTTATCACTTTTTCATTGAAATTTGTCACAAAATGCCATCGTTTTGGCGAAAACTGTTACCTTTGCACGTGGGCGAGTGGGTAAGATTATGCACCTCTGGTTACAAGGAATATCAATAACTATTTGCTAGATAATACATAGGTATATATTCAAAACACGTCTGGTTATTGTTGAAAATAAGATCAATTTGTTTCGTGTTGATAAGCCTGTTTCAATCATGACATCGCAACCTACCATCGTAAAATCTGGGCTGTGAGCTATGCCTCAGCCATTTTTTTTAATTCCCCCCCCCCAAAAAAAAACACTATGTTTTGGCGTTCTATCATAGTTGTAAAATATTTTAGGCGTGTATACCAAAACCCAGACTGATCACTTGATCAAAGACAAACGCCAGAGGAGCCAAACTCCCCTCTGCTGTTGTGTCTGTCCCGTCCCGGTCGGTCCCGGTCGGTCCCGGTCGGTTTCGGTCGGTCCCGGTCGGTCCCGGTCGGTTTCGGTCCCGGCGCGGCGGCACGGGGTGCGACGCCCCTGCCTCGCCTCCCCTCCCCGTCCGGCCTCTTTGTCCTGTGTGCGAGGGTAGCCGTGGCGCGCAATGCCGCGGGCCGGACGCGAGGCAGCTGGGCGCTGCGTTCAGGATGTTTTGCTGACCGAACAGCTGCCGTCGCTCGGCCCTGGGAGGGGAGGGGAAAGGAGGGGAGAGCGGAGAGCGGAGAGCGGAGAGCAGAGAGCGGTGAGCGAGAGAGCAGAGAGCGGAGAGCGGAGAGCGGAGAGCAAAGAGCGGAGAGCGAGAGAGCAGAGAGCGGAGAGCGAGAGAGCAGAGAGCGGAGAGCAGAGAGCAGAGAGCAGAGAGCAGAGAGCGGAGAGCGGAGATCGGAGATCGGAGAGCGGAGAGCGGAGAGCGGAGAGCGGAGAGCGGAGAGCAGAGAGCAGAGAGCAGAGAGCAGAGAGCAGAGAGCAGAGAGCGGAGAGCAGAGAGCAGAGAGCAGAGAGCGGAGAGCGGAGAGCGGAGAGCAGAGAGCAGAGAGCAGAGAGCAGAGAGCAGAGAGCAGAGAGCAGAGAGCAGAGAGCAGAGAGCGGATAGCGGAGATCAGAGAGCGGAGAGCGGAGAGCGGAGAGCGGAGAGCGGAGAGCAGAGAGCGGAGAGCAGAGAGCAGAGAGCAGAGAGCAGAGAGCAGAGAGCAGAGAGCAGAGAGCAGAGAGCAGAGAGCAGAGAGCAGAGAGCAGAGAGCAGAGAGCAGAGAGCAGAGAGCAGAGAGCAGAGAGCGGAGAGCGGAGAGCGGAGAGCAGAGAGCAGAGAGCAGAGAGCGGAGAGCAGAGAGCAGAGAGCAGAGAGCAGAGAGCAGAGAGCAGAGAGCAGAGAGCAGAGAGCAGAGGACGGAGAGCAGAGAGCGGATAGCAGAGAGCGGAGAGCAGAGAGCAGAGAGCGGAGAGCAGAGAGCAGAGAGCAGAGAGCAGAGAGCAGAAAGCAGAGAGCAGAGGACGGAGAGCAGAGAGCAGAGAGCAGAGAGCAGAGAGCAGAGAGCAGAGAGCAGAGAGCAGAGAGCAGAGAGCAGAGAGCAGAGAGCAGAGAGCAGAGAGCAGAGAGCAGAGAGCAGAGAGCAGAGAGCAGAGAGCAGAGAGCAGAGAGCAGAGAGCAGAGAGCAGAGAGCAGAGAGCAGAGAGCAGAGAGCAGAGGACGGAGAGCAGAGAGCGAAGAGCAGAGAGCGGAGAGCAGAGAGCAGAGGACGGAGAGCAGAGAGCAGAGGGCGGAGAGCAGAGAGCAGAGAGCAGAGAGCAGAGAGCAGAGAGCAGAGAGCAGAGAGCAGAGAGCAGAGAGCAGAGAGCAGAGAGCAGAGAGCAGAGAGCAGAGAGCAGAGAGCAGAGAGCAGAGAGCAGAGAGCAGAGAGCAGAGAGCAGAGAGCAGAGAGCAGAGAGCAGAGAGCAGAGAGCAGAGAGCAGAGAGCAGAGAGCAGAGAGCAGAGAGCAGAGAGCAGAGAGCAGAGAGCAGAGAGCAGAGAGCAGAGAGCAGAGAGCAGAGAGCAGAGAGCAGAGAGCAGAGAGCAGAGAGCAGAGAGCAGAGAGCAGAGAGCAGAGAGCAGAGAGCAGAGAGCAGAGAGCAGAGAGCAGAGAGCAGAGAGCAGAGAGCAGAGAGCAGAGAGCAGAGAGCAGAGAGCAGAGAGCAGAGAGCAGAGAGCAGAGAGCAGAGAGCAGAGAGCAGAGAGCAGAGAGCAGAGAGCAGAGAGCAGAGAGCAGAGAGCAGAGAGCAGAGAGCAGAGAGCAGAGAGCAGAGAGCAGAGAGCAGAGAGCAGAGAGCAGAGAGCAGAGAGCAGAGAGCAGAGAGCAGAGAGCAGAGAGCAGAGAGCAGAGAGCAGAGAGCAGAGAGCAGAGAGCAGAGAGCAGAGAGCAGAGAGCAGAGAGCGGAGAGCGGAGAGCGGAGAGCGGAGAGCGGAGAGCGGAGAGCGGAGAGCGGAGAGCGGAGAGCGGAGAGCGGAGAGCGGAGAGCGGAGAGCGGAGAGCGGAGAGCGGAGAGCGGAGAGCGGAGAGCGGAGAGCGGAGAGCGGAGAGCGGAGAGCGGAGAGCGGAGAGCGGAGAGCGGAGAGCAGAGAGCAGAGAGCAGAGAGCAGAGAGCAGAGAGCAGAGAGCAGAGAGCAGAGAGCAGAGAGCAGAGAGCAGAGAGCAGAGAGCAGAGAGCAGAGAGCAGAGAGCAGAGAGCAGAGAGCAGAGAGCAGAGAGCAGAGAGCAGAGAGCAGAGAGCAGAGAGCAGAGAGCAGAGAGCAGAGAGCAGAGAGCAGAGAGCAGAGAGCAGAGAGCAGAGAGCAGAGAGCAGAGAGCAGAGAGCAGAGAGCAGAGAGCAGAGAGCAGAGAGCAGAGAGCAGAGAGCAGAGAGCAGAGAGCAGAGAGCAGAGAGCAGAGAGCAGAGAGCAGAGAGCAGAGAGCAGAGAGCAGAGAGCAGAGAGCAGAGAGCAGAGAGCAGAGAGCAGAGAGCAGAGAGCAGAGAGCAGAGAGCAGAGGACGGAGAGCAGAGAGCGGAGAGCAGAGAGCGGAGAGCAGAGAGCGGAGAGCAGAGAGCAGAGGACGGAGAGCAGAGAGCGGAGAGCGGAGAGCAGAGCGAGAGAGCAGAGAGCAGATAGCGAGAGAGCAGAGAGCAGAGAGCAGAGAGCAGAGAGCAGAGAGCAGAGAGCAGAGAGCGGAGAGCGGAGAGCGGAGAGCAGAGAGCAGAGAGCAGAGAGCAGAGAGCAGAGAGCAGAGAGCAGAGAGCAGAGAGCAGAGAGCAGAGAGCAGAGAGCAGAGAGCAGAGAGCAGAGAGCAGAGAGCAGAGAGCAGAGAGTAGAGAGCAGAGAGCGGAGAGCGAGAGAGCGAGAGAGCAGAGAGCAGAGAGCAGAGAGCGAGAGAGCAGACAGCGGAGAGCGGAGAGCGAGAGAGCAGAGAGCGGAGAGCGAGAGAGCGGAGAGCGGAGAGCGGAGAGCAGAGAGCAGAGAGCAGATAGCGGAGAGCAGATAGCGGAGAGCAGAGAGCAGAGAACAGAGAGAAGAGAGCAGAGAGCAGAGAGCAGAGAGCAGAGAGCAGAGAGCAGAGAGCAGAGAGCAGAGAGCAGAGAGCAGAGAGCAAAGAGCAAAGAGCAGAGAGCAGAGAGCAGAGAGCAGAGAGCAAAGAGCAAAGAGCAGATAGCAGATAGCAGATAGCAGATAGCGCAGAGGACGGAGAGCAAAGAGCAGATAGCAGATAGCAGATAGCAGGTAGCAGAGATCCGCAGTGCCGCTGGAGGGAGACATATCTTATGATTCAAAGTTGAGAAACATAAATCAACTCAATCAACTAAAATAAATCAAGTCCGCCCCTGTAGCTCATTGGGAGAGCGCTGGACTTCTGACCTATCCCGGTAGTGGCACCCCGGGTTCGAGTCGCTTCGGCGCTCGCTATTTGCTCCTGACTGGGATGACCTGCGGCCGGTGGCAGCGGTCGCACTCAAGGTCAGGTGACGTCAGTGAGCGGGGCGGACCGTGTCCAGGTATGTCGGGCACGTAAAACTTTCGTCTCTAAATTCTGCAGGCCAACAGGAATTGCGCGATCGGGTGGTGAGGTCAGAATCTGCACAACAAGCTCTGCTTAGCGCGGGTCCTGACCTCGGAAATCCATCCATACAAAACATTCGGACTAAAAAAAAAAAAAAAAAACACTCACGGAGTTTCACGTTCAACAATTTCTTTACGGTTGCGATGTTAAATTCTTTGAAATATTTACAGTACACAAACAACAATATAGACCATACGATTGATACGATAAACTAGCATGGCAAACTAATGAGTGGTAACGAATAAGCCAAATGTGAACGAACACCTACGTTTAAACTGCAGGAACCACATGCTGAAATGGCACATGCGGCTAGCGAGCATCTATACAATACACCGCGCTGCAGAACAAAATCAGTGGTATTGCTGAGGATGCCATCAATTGTGTAACCAAGCATATCAGTGTTTGCTCTAGTCATTGCACGAACTTCGACGATCCAGGCAGCGTGGCTACGAGAGCATGTATCAAAACTTTCGAAATTGCCCGCTATTTCGGTCAGCTAGAACGAAGATCCGGAGAACATTTTCCCACTACTGAGAACTGCAATATCGCCAAGATTTGGAGGACATTGGCACGCTACTGAGAACGGAAATATGGGCACATTGTTCTCTACCGGACCCATTTCTGGGAGGAGCTCAGCAGTTGAGGTCGGCACGAGTCAGTGGCTGGCGGAAGGCGCGGCGACATCACAGGGTCAGGGGCGCGGGGTCACCCGAGACGGCACGGGGTCACACGGGACGTCACGGCGTCACACGGGACGGCACGGGTTCACCCGAGACGGCACGGGATCACACGGGACGGCGCGGGGTCACACGGGACGGCACGGGGTCACCCGAGACGGCACGGGGTCACACGGGACGTCACGGCGTCACACGGGACGGCATGGGTTCACCCGAGACGGCACGGGCACGCGGACGGCACGGGGTCACACGGGACGGCACGGGGTCACCCGAGACGGCACGGGGTCACACGGGACGGCACGGGGTCACACGGGACGGCACGGGGTCACACGGGACGGCACGGGGTCACACGGAACGACACGGGGTCACCCGAGACGGCACGGGGTCACACGGGACGGCACGGGGTCACCCGAGACGGCACGGGGTCACACGGGACGACACGGGGTCACACGGGACCAAATGAACTCTGCAATGTCAAACAGCATGTAACCGGATGACCGACGGCATTAGGGACGACAGCTCTGTGGACGGACAATGTGATTCTCAGTGAGAACCGTAATGCAATTTTCTGACTGCATGAGTTGGCTGACAGCTGGCTAGAATGCTCAGAATGGCTCAAGCTTTCTCGCCCTGTACAACTTGACGTGGCTTAGTGTGTTGCATTTGTGTCAGCTGCAATCAGAGGTCATGACAGTTGGGTGAAGAGCCGACAAGACCCGCATGTCCGATTCCAAGGAAAGCTCGCAGTGACATCACTAAAGCACGTGAGCAGACGATATTCATACCGGATCATACCGGATCCAGTTACTGACCACCACATTCGTATGATACGATGTGAACAATCCAGCTCACCGGATATTGGCTCCACAGAACGGATTTTGCCTCGGCAATATTTGAAATATTTTTCCAAAGACACGACAGCGCAAAAGCTTCGTGTTTGTAAAGGCAAAATTATATGTAGCCAAGAAGTGCTAAAATAATTTATCAGCAAAAATGCGCAACTATATTAGTGTCAGTACATCAATGCTTAGGACCAAGCTAAATATCACACCTATTATTCCGGCAGGAGACTCACAGTACCAATTGACGCGGTCATTTGGCGATCGTAGTGTTGTTGTTAGTGTTACCTATCCTCTCCGCGGAGGAGTTGGCCTTTTTCGCACCCACTCCGCTGGTGGAATGACCGACACGTTAATGCAATAACAGATGCACATTACAATAATGCCACCAAATACTTCATGCACACCAGACAGGTGAAAAATGCGGTGAGGTTAGCCGGGCGTAACATAAAAACTTAGGCAACTTAGGCAAGCGGTCTGACGTATCGGCCAGGAACACTAGGGCTGCCGACGCCGGAGACCTTCATCTCCCGAAATGTAGACTAAGTCAGACCGAGAAGGGTTTCTCGCACCAAGCAGTCGGCACGTGGAATGCGCTGCCATCAGCCGTGAAAGCCGCTCCGTCCAGGCCCGCGTTTGTAGCCGCATTGGCAATAACCGAGTGCGTGACGTGAGCGAATGCCACCAAATAGTCAGGCAAACTATTTTCCATCAGTGACTATACAAACTGCTTTTCATTGTGTCGTGCACTACAAATGTGTTCACCACATGTATGCACAGGAAGCGTAATAGCCATGTTGTGGATGGTTTCCTAAATAAATGAGAAAAAATGACAAAGCCTAAAAATTTGCGCCATGACGTCATTTACGTCATCCTCAACGCTCCATTAGGTACTGAATAAATAACGTAAATCCATTGGTGAGTACACAACGTTTAAGTGTTTTCATGGATACATTTACCAAAGAATCATGTTTCTGACCTCGACGCATTTACTCTGTTTTTTTTTTACATTTTTGCACGCCCATCCGACGGTTTCAGACCCTTCTACACGGCAGGCGGGCGACCACACAGCATTACACTCATCTGTATTTTGAAGATGCAGCTTTTTGAGGCATGCGCATGCCGTAGCCAATGAACATTCCGATGTAAATCCAACATTACTTCAAAGCAGCATGCATCGACCGACCACAATTCGCAGAGTCCTTATCGTTTCCGGAAAATACAACACGTCCGATTCAACACGTATACGTATACGTATACGTATACGTATACGCATACGTATACGCATACGTATACGCATACGCATACGCATACGCATACGCATACGCATACGCATACGCATACGCATACGCATACGCATACGCATACGCATACGCATACGCATACGCATACGCATACGCATACGCATAGGACATAGGTATAGGTATCTCTCCCTCTCTCCCTCTCTCCCCACTCCCCACTCCCCACTCCCCACTCCCCACTCCCCCACTCCCCCACTCCTCCACTCCTCCACTCCTCCACTCCTCCACTCCTCCACTCCTCCACTCCCCCACTCCTCCACTCCCCCACTCCCCCACTCCCCCACTCCCCCACTCCCCCACTCCCCCACTCCCCCACTCCCCCCATCTCCCCATCTCCCCATCTCCCCATCTCCCCATCTATTCCGTCTCTATTCCGTCTCTTCCCTCTCTTCCCTCTCTTCCCTCTCTTCCCTCTCTTCCCTCTCTTCCCTCACTTCCCTCACTTCCCTCACTTCCCTCACTTCCCTCACTTCCCTCACTTCCCTCACTTCCTCACTTCCCTCACTTCCCTCTCTTCCCTCTCTTCCCTCTCTTCCCTCTTCCCGCTCTCCCCCTCGCTCGCTCTCGCTCTCGCTCTCCCGCATCGCGTTGACTCATCGGCAAGTAATTTCGCGCCACCAGAGGGAAGCCACAGGTTTACTCCAGCTAATACGCCTGCGTGCCGTGAGCTAGACCAGATGGGAGGCCCAGACGAGTAACTTAGTAACAGGCTGAGAGGGGACCGGGACAAACCAGCAACTAATATGAACACCAGTGTCTCTGAATGACTAGTCAACAGCCTACTGGGCACGTAAACGGTTCGCTACAAATTATAGTGCAGACGAGTCTGAATCCTACTCCCGAGAGGTGACCTACTTATATCTGTGTTCTGGAGACAAGCAGGCGTCTGTCGTGTCAGATGCGCGCAATCCACGGGTAGTGCATGCAGGAAGCAACTGAACATTCTTTATCGTTCAGAGCAGTGGATTCTGTTTTTTTTTTTTTTTTTTTTTTTGGGTGGGTGGGTCCGGACCGATCAGCCCTTCAGCCGCGTCCCTATGAACAACACACAGCTCATAGGCCGTCTATGTCGCCAGTCAGCGCTCTCTTAGTGGTCGGACCGGTTTGGTTTAGGAGCTACAACCAGGCAAACCGGCGGATGTGCCATGAACTGTGGTCCACCCCGGCCGCTTGGTCCAGCTCGAGCCGGGTCATGAACTGCGGACTCCTGCTGGCCACCCGCCGCCGTGGCTCGACGTAGGGTCATGACCCGGACTCGACCCGCCGCCGTGGCTCGACGCAGGGTCATGACCCGGACTCGACCCGCCGCCGTGGCTCGACGTAGGGTCATGACCCGGACTCGACCCGCCGCCGTGGCTCGACGCAGGGTCATGACCCGGACTCGACCCGCCGCCGTGGCTCGACGCAGGGTCGATGACCCGTCAGCTCAGCGCCGCGGTGGTGGTGGTGCGACGCAGCAATGTATTCCCGGCTCACAGCAGCACAAGTCACGTGAGCACGCGGCGCCGGTCCCGGAACTCGGCTATCTGGCTGAGCCAGGTCGCGTGGTGCTGTGGTGAGGGGGGGGGGGGGTGGCAGAGGCGATGGCAGGACAGGAGTGGAAGAGGAGGCAGAGGCGGTGACAGGACAGGAGTGGAAGAGGAGGCAGAGGCGGTGACAGGACAGGAGTGGAGGAGGAGTCAGAGGCGGTGACAGGACAGGAGTGGAAGAGGAGGCAGAGGCGGTGACAGGACAGGAGTGGAAGAGGAGGCAGAAGCGGTGACAGGACAGGAGTGGAAGAGGAGGCAGAGGCGGTGACAGGACAGGAGTGGAAGAGGAGGCAGAGGCGGTGACAGGACAGGAGTGGAAGAGGAGGTAGAGGCGGTGACAGGACAGGAGTGGAAGAGGAGGCAGAAGCTGTGACAGGACAGGAGTGGAGGAGGCAGAAGCTGTGACAGGACAGGAGTGGAGGAGGAGGCTGAGCCAGGTCACGTGGTGCTGTGGTGAGCGGGTGGCAGAAGCGGTGACAGGACAGGAGTGGAGGAGGAGGCTGAGCCAGGTCACGTGGTGCTGTGGTGAGGGGGTGGCAGAAGCGGTGACAGGACAGGAGTGGAGGAGGAGGCTGAGCCAGGTCACGTGGTGCTGTGGTGAGGGGGTGGCAGAAGCGGTGACAGGACAGGAGTGGAGGAGGAGGCTGAGCCAGGTCACGTGGTGCTGTGGTGAGGGGGTGGCAGAAGCGGTGACAGGACAGGAGTGGAGGAGGAGGAGGCTGAGCCAGGTCACGTGGTGCTGTGGTGAGGGGGTGGCAGAAGCGGTGACAGGACAGGAGTGGGGGAGGAGGCTGAGCCAGGTCACGTGGTGCTGTGGTGAGGGGGTGACAGAGGCGGTGGCAGGACAGGAGTGGAGGAGGAGGCTGAGCCAGGTCACGTGGTGCTGTGGTGAGGGGGTGGCAGAAGCGGTGTCAGGACAGGAATGGAGGAGGAGGCTGAGCCAGGTTTTTCGGTTATTTTTGTCATCACACTAAGGACACTAACTGGCCTAAAACTCGCGGGCTGCAGCCTATCACCTGCCTTTTCTTTTCGTCCCTTGACTTTCCGTCCGTTTACTTTTTATCTTTTGACTTTTTACCCTGGCATCACCTGGCTCAGCCTCCTCCTCCACTCCTGTCCTGCCACCGCCTCTGCCACCCCCTCACCACATCACCACGTGAGTCCGCCCAGGTTTACTCCGCCCCTGTAGAGTCCGCCCCTGTAGCTCAGTGGGAGAGCGCTGGACTTCTGACCTATCCCGGTAGTGGCAGCCCGGGTTCGAGTCGCTTCGGCGCTCGCTATTTGCTCCTGACTGGGATGGCCTCCGGTCGGTGGCAGCGGTCGCACTCAAGGTCAGGTGACGTCAGTGAGCGGGGCGGACCGTGTCCAGGTATGTCGGGCACGTAAAACTTTCGTCTCTAAATTCTGCCGGCCAACAGGAATTGCGCGATCGGGTGGTGAGGTCAGGACCTGCACAACAAGCTCTGCTTAGCGCGGGTCCTGACCTCGGAAATCCATCCATACAAAACATTCGGACTAAATTTATTATAAAAATAAAAATAAAATCACGTGGTGCTGTGGTGAGGGGGTGGCAGAGGCGGTGGCAGGACAGGAGTGGAGGAGGAGGCTGAGCCAGGTGATGCCAGGGTAAAAAGTCAAAAGATAAAAAGTAAACGGACGGAAAGTCAAGGGACGGAAAGAAAAGGCAGGTGATAGGCGGCAGCCCGCGAGTTTTAGGCCAGTTAGTGTCCTTAGTGTGATGACAAAAATAACCGAAAAACTTCCGAAAAATAACCGAAAATAAAAAAACTTAGTGTGATGACAAAAATAACCGAAAAACTGAGCATTCAGCTCAGTAGTTACTTAACTGAAAATCGCATCATATCGCCGACGCAATATGCGTATAGAGGTAACCATTCCACGGAGAGTGCTGCGGTCGATGTTGTTAGTGCGATATCTGCTCACAGGGATGAGGGGCGAGTGACGTGCGTAACCTCCTGTGATTTGTCGAAAGCGTTTGACTGCGTAGACCTAAATGAGCTGTTCAAAAAGCTTAATTGGTACGGCATTTCGACTATTGGTTCTTGGACTATTTTACCGGCCGAACACAGTCAGTAGAGGGCAGCACAACCACGGAAGTGACTTTTGGAGTGGTCCAAGGCAGCATCCTCGGCCCGATTATGTTTAACATTTTTACCAACGACCTGTCATGCCATCTGTCGCGCCACGCATCCGTTGTATCATATGCAGATGACTCACAAATCACCCACAGCGCACGGCCCACACCGTCCGATCTGGCTGAGCTGCGTCTCACCGTGGAGGCGGATCTGACTGAGCTGTCTGCATGGTTCACTTCCAATGGTCTGAAAGTGAACCCCTCAAAAACTGAACTGATACTTTTCGGAACTGCATCGTCGGTCAAAAAAGCTTCCAATTTCTCGGTCAGTTTCGACGGTGTGAACTTGAAACCAGCACAAAGCATCAAAATTATTGGCGTGCTTTTGGACCCGGAACTGAACATGCAGCGGCAGGTCAGTAAAGTGACGAAGCGTTGCTACGGTAGCCTTCTAACGATCAGCAAACTCAGAGACACCCTTCCGCGGAAAACAATGGTACACCTCATTCAGTCGCTCGTCTTTCCACACATCACGTACTGTCTGCCGGCTTGGGCACCACCTACACGGCAGCAGCGCCACCGCATAGACAAAGTCATAAACTTCGCAACTCGGATCGTGACCAGAAAACATCGTCATGAACACATCTCAACCGCACGACGGGAGCTTGGATGGATGCCATTTAACACAATAGTTGAGTACAGAGACTCTGTGCTTGTACATTCGATGGTACACCAAGAGCAGGGGCCACAGCACCTTAAAGATCTCATATCTTACCGAGCCGATGTATCCGAGCGAACGACACGAGCAACCACTGTCGGGCTATTGGAGACATACCGTTGCCGCTTGGAGGCGACCAAGATGACTGTGCCTGTCCGCGCCGTGCGCAAATGGAATGAGCTGGACAGCAATGTCCGTGGGAACACGAGCGCCAGTTCCTTCAAGAAGTGCGTGAAGGACATATTGATGTCAGAGCTTTAGTGTCAGCAGACAACGGTGTGCGTTTTGTGTCGCTGTGTGACGGCTAAGGTGCCGACTCGTTTACGAATCGCTCTTTTAATCAGCAGTTTTATTATGTGCTATCGTATGTGTTTTTACCTGAAAATTTTGAACTAGTGTATGAGTGTATGAGTTTTGACTACGGTAGCACACTATGTATGACGCTGTGGACTAACAGCCAATCATGTATTGGATACCACAAAGATCTGCAATAAATAAATAAATAAATAATTACAAAAGTCAAGGGGTAAAAAGTCGACATCGCTAAAAGTCGAAAGATAAAAAGGCGAAAAGGTAAAAAGTCAACATGGCAAAAAGCCAACACGCTAAAAGTCGACTAGTAAAAAGTCGTATGGATAAATGTCGAAAGATAAAAAGTCGAAAAGGTAAAAAGTCGACATGGCAAAAAGCCAACACGCTAAAAGTCGACCAGTAAAAAGTCGTATGGATAAATGTCGAAAGATAAAAAGTCGAAAAGGTAAAAAGACAACATGGCAAAAAGTCAACACGCTAAAAGTCGAATAGTAAAAAGTCGTATAGATAAAAGTCGAAAGATAAAAAGTCGAAAGATACAAAGTCGAAAGATAAAAAGTCGAAAGGTAAAAAGTCGAAAAGGTAAAAAGTCAACATGGCAAAAAGTAAACACGCCAAAAGTCAAACCGTAAAAAGTCGCATAGCTAAAAATCAATCGTAAAAAGTCGACGTGACAAAAAGTCAACGCGCAAAAAGTAAAATCGTAACAAGTTGAATCGATTAAAGTAAATCGCAAAAAGTCGAATGAGTAAAAAGTCAACGTGGCAAAAAGTCAACACGCCAAAAGTAAAAAAATAAAAGTCAAGTAGATATAGGTCCCTAGCATAGCATAAAAGTCGCATGAGTAAAATGTTAACATAGTAACCCCCTCCCCAGGCACCATGTACGGTCAGGCCGACCCGGTTCATGGAAACGTTACTAGAGCCTCATGGGAATCCTCGCCATAGGGGCATTGGAGCACCTGCAGATCAGATTTCAGCCAATCGGCGTTCGTGTGACCGATCGAGCCTGTCTGTTTGCTTCGGTTTGGGAGGATTTGTTTTGCCATGGTCGGCAAAATACCTTCTGATGGCATAGTTCATGATGCATGTTTTCATTGATACATGACTCAGGGACTGCAACAATACACATCTTGACTGAAGTTTGTCTCACGCAAAAGTGGAATCGAAGCCATGGTTAAAGGGAATGTTTCACCTTTGTATTGGTTTTGAACTGAAATAGCCATTATCTTTGTCCGTTATTGATATGTCGAACATACTAAAGTAATTTTCCCCAAAACTTAGCCGTTTTTAAGCAATTTAATTTCTCATTTGCAAAATGGGGTCTAGGCCGCTGATTGCCGTGTGATTGTAGTGCCGCCGCTGATTGGCTGACAGCCACTTTTTCAGCCAATCCCACTTTGTCAGCCAATCAGCGGCGGTCTATAGCTAAATAATGACGTCATCATCCCAAATTTAAAACCTTAATTTGTATAAAGTTAAGTGACTTTTCGAGATAAAAAATATCACCATCATTTTCAGCAGCACTTACTTCATATTTGCGACTACAACCAGCGTATATTTGACAACTTTCAGAAAGGTGAATCATTCCCTTTAAAGGGATTATACGGGTTTTTCCCAGAATAATTGAGTTACATAGTAAAACGTACTTATAAAGGTGGTAGAAGTCCCACGGTAGCCACATTTTTCTGGAAATGACCTCTTCTGCACGTAAGGACATTCCAAAGCGCGCGACCGCGTATTTTCTGCAGGACCGGCTGAGGCAGAGCCAGTCATCTCTTTTATGCTAATAAAAACACCTCACGTATGGCATATTTCCGGTAAAATAAGCAATATTTGAAAGAAAATAAACTTGTTTTGTTCCAACGACTAGTTACCTAGTTTTCCCATAAAATTCTATATTTTTCATGAATTTTCATGCCCAAAAAATGAATACGCCACCACCAAACTCTCAACGCTAAAGGCCAGAGAAAAGAAAACCACAAAAACACAAAACCTCAACGAACAGTGTGTAGTAATACAAAGTCCCGTCAGTTTTGAATTGCATAATAATTTTGTGATCCAGTGTAGGACTTGCAGATAATTCAAAACTCTCAAATTGATCTTAAGATAAAAGTGGTGGACGGTAGTGCCGATCAAATACTCGTTATCTGATACTAGTCTCGAAAAACGCCCAAGTTTTAACGCTGATAATTGCTGAAATAATGGACTAAATGAGCATTGAGGTCCCTGTTATATGTCTTAAACGTGTGTAAAGCTCATACAACTGCAAAAGAGGGCATTTACTTTCAGGACGGAAACCCGTATAATCCCTTTAAAGGGATTATACGGGTTTCCGTCCTGAAAGTGAATGCACTCTTTTGCAGTTGTATGAGCTTTAAACACGTTTAAGACATATAACAGGGACATCAATGCTCATTTAGTCCATTATTTCAGCAATTATCAGCGTTAAAACTTGGGCGTTTTTCGAGACTAGTATCAGATAACGAGTACTTGATCGGCACTATTGTCCACCACTTTTATCTTAAGATCAATTTTAGAGTTTTGAATTATCTGAAAGTCCTACACTGGATCACAAAATTATTATGCAATTCAAAACTGACAGGACTTTGTATTACTACACACTGTTCGTTGAGGTTTTGCGTTGTTGTGGTTTTCTTATCTCCGGCCTTTAGCGTTGAGAATTTGGTGGTGGCGTATTCATTTTTTGGCATGAAAATTCATGAAAAAATATAATTTTATGGGAAAACTAGGTAACTGCTGGTGTCGTTGGAACAAAACAAGTTTATTTTCTTTCAAATATTGCTTATTTTACCGAAAATATGCCATAAGTGAGGTGTTTTTATTAACATAAAAGACATGACTGGCTCTGCCTCAGCCGGCAGGGGTGGGAAAAGTTACCATTCTGCCGTTCTAACCGGTGACAAATCTATAGCCATCGGTGACAAATTTTAGTCTGAAGATAAGTACCAGTAGGCACCACATACATATAATGAGTAAGTAATATAAGTAATATAATAATAAGTAAGTAAGTAATCTCTGCAGAAACTCAACTATGTCAAAATATCGAAATTCCATCTCGAAACTGAAATTAAACTTCGAAAACCAACGAAGATCACTTATAATCTTATTTATCGAAACTTGCATCTCGATATTTGCAAAATCTTTCAGCTCTAAATCTTTCAGTAGTACAAGGAGCTCATGTGTTCACGGGCATAAAGCGTGCGCAATTTCATCCAGAATGAGCACTGTCAGCAGGCTGCCGGCTGGGATTTGGCACGTGCGCCCTCTATACAATCGAATGGAGAACGGCGCCATGTGGCGTTGGTGTCGCCGTTGTCACCGTTGGAGCTCACGGTTTATTGGTTGAGTTTTTCTGTCCTTTGCAGATCACAGTTTAAGATAGAACAGGTCCATTGTTTACACCCCACTGAAACCCGTAATCCCACTCAGGGGGGTGTCATCCCGGGATTCCCCATTTATCGGCTGCTGAGCGGCTATGCATTAGCGATGACGTCACTGGTGCTATGGTCCAGCCGTGGCCAGCCCGTCGCCGCAGCTGCACTTTCGAGCGTTTTGCGGTCTTTTGACGGGTGTTGACAAGCGGAGATTTGAAGTCGTCGCCGTTAGATAAGTAAGTTAGGTAGTTAGGATGCAAGTCTATGCTTTTGAGATATTTTGATTTTTAAAGGTTTTTTTTAGCATATCTTGAACATTAAGCCAAAACAATGTCATTCCTCGCCTCTCAGCCAGACCAGGGCAGTGTGTGGCTGTCTCGCCCCTCAGCCGTACCGGTGCAGCGTATGCCCGTCTCGGCTCTCAGCCAGACCGAGGCAGCGTATGTCCGCCTCACCCCTCAGCAAGACCGGGGCAGCGCATGGCCGTCTCCCCCCCCCCCCCCCCCCCCCTCAGCCGGACTGGGGCAGCGTATCGCCGTATCACCCCTCAGTCAGACCTGCAGCGAATGCCGTCTCGCCCCTCAGCCAGACCGGTGCAGCGTATGGCCGTCTCACCCCTCAGTCAGGCCTGCAGCGTAAGCCGTCTCGCCCCTCAGCCAGACCGGGGCAGCGTATGGCCGTCTCACCCCTCAGTCAGACCGGGGCAGCGTATGGCCGTCTCAACCCTCAGTCAGACCGGTGCAGCGTATGAGCGTCTCGCCCCTCAGCCAGGCCGGGGCAGCGTATGGCCGGCTCACCCCCTCTGTCAGACCGGGGCAGCGTATGGCCGTCTCACCCCTCAGTCAGACCGGTGCAGCGTATGGCCGCCTTGCCCTTCAGCCAAACCGGGGCAGCGTATGGCCGTCTCACCCCTCAGCCAGACCGGGGCAGCGTATGGCCGTGTCTGCCCCTTCCCCTCAGCCGGATTGGGGCAGCGTATGGCCATCTCACCCCTCAGTCAGACCGGTGCAGCGTAGGGCCGTCTCGCCAGTCGCCCCTCACACAGACCAGGCAGCGCATGACCGTCTCCCCCTCAGCATGAATTAAGGGATGGATAATTATCCGCGGTAAACGCAATCTTAAATAGGATCGTACCTGTGTTTTGTGTTTGCACTGATTAGTGATCAGTATTGTCTAACATTCATTCTGATAGCATAACAAGTACAGGGTTAAGATGTGTCTGAGGTTATGGCAGTTGCCATTACCAATTGTTTAACCCTCACCCTACAGGAGCTTTTATCACCTTCGTCCTTGGGGGGGGGGGGGGGGGGGGCCTGACAGGCCCCCTGTTAACTTCCAAACCAAGCAACTTAGAGCAATGCAGTAAGAACCAGCATGTTTCCTGCCATGAGAGGAATATAACAGTATGTGATTTTTAGGTTTCAGGTCAACGGGTGACCTTCCAGGTCAAGTGAATGACCTCGGATTTACCACGTCCAGAACAGAGATTTTGCTCTTCAGAAAACCTCAAAATTAGAAATGGATAAATGTAAATAAAAAGGCATGTTCCTAGACCAGTTTTGGCTCATAAATACAGAAAAGGTAATTATTTGTTCGTATCTTGTCAAAAAAGTTTACAAAAAAGTTATTAAAAAAATGACGTCATCAGTTGCTTACACGTAGGGAGCCATCACTCAGTCAAAAACGAAGATATTGCTTTGAAATTTGGTATGGGGATTGTCCATACTGAGTTCGCTCACATTTATTCCAGTGTTTCTAAAATCTTCGAAGAGTTTGATTTTGTGGGGATTTTTCCCCCAAAAAATACGTTTATTTTTATTTTAGGGGTCAAAAACCCAAAGTTTTGCAAATCCGAGATTGTCATTTTAAAGAGAATGCCATTTTGTATTTGGTGAAATGCGTTTGCAATTTCCTTTAAAACACTGTTTTCTTCCATTTTTCAAATATGTATCGTTTTTCCACCAACATGACGTCATCAAAACAAGATATCTCCCAAACTACTGAACCAATTTCAATTAAATTTTCACAGCTTACGTATAATTGTTGTAAACTCAGCTACCGACAATTTCAGTAAGATGCGCCGCATGTGTAAGAAGTTATTCAAGAAAAACATCAGGGGGGGCTGTCAGCCCCCCCCCCGTAGGGCGAGGGTTAATGTGTGAACAAGTTATTATATATTGGTCAAAGGCACAATGGCACAAATGTGATTTGTTGAGAAATCTGTTTCACAAAATGCTAAAGCTAATCCCATTTGTCTTTTGTTATGAATTATTAGATGATTACAAAAACAGCAAAAGTTGCTGATAATTTCTTTGAAAGCAGGGGATGTCAATTTTTGTATAGATTTCATGTGTTTTTCAGAGGCTATGACCCTTCCACCCCTCCAAATCTGCTAGTTCAGTGTCTGATGTGATATGCTGAGGTGCTTTCAAGATGTCTTAGTGTATGACATTTTCCTCTAAAGTTGTCCATGTATGTGCTGAACTTGAACTTGGTAGGTAAGTACAGGAGCATTGCTATGCAATTTTGAGTTGGGTGGGGGGCAGCAAGGTGTTTGTCACCCCTCCCCACTCCAGTAAGACTAATTTTAAATCCTGCTAATCTGGGTTGCGGGGTGCAGAGTAATTTTATTCATTTTGTATTTTCAATATGTTAAAATGTGTTATTTTTTGGCAATCTTTGACTAAGGAACATATTTGCCTGCTGGTGCACAATATGGCAGCACATTATGATGTCATAGTACTGTGTGGCAGGCGGCAGCATTGCAAAAGCAGCAACATAGTTCACCAAGCCAATATTTTAAAACCTTATTCCTATGTCTGTCAGTACTATATGTTTTGTCTTGGAAAAATTGGCAAATTTGTAGAAGAAGAAAAAAACTGGTGACAAACTTGTAGCTTCAGAATCCCAACAGTGACACAGGTTTCCCAGCCCTGTCAGCCGGTCCTGCAGAAAATACGCGGTGGCATCACCGCGCACTTTTGAATGTCCTTACGTGCAGAAGAGGTCATTTCCAGAAAAACGTAGCTACCGTGGGTATTCTACCACCTTTATAAGTACGTTTTACTATGTAACTCAATTATTCTGGGAAAACCCGTATAATCCCTTCAAGGTATGGCAATTGCCATATTTTATTTTGTGCATAACTATTGAACAGGAGATAATACAAGTCAATTTGAATTTACAGGCCCTCGGTAACGTTATCGTTTATCACGAGAACTTACATACACGATCAAAGTGTTAATGTATTGTTGAAGCATTGCCTAAGGAAGGAAGCTTTGAAGAGTTCAACCAACAAAGAAACGTTGACAACTTGCTTAGGGATAGGTATCGTTGGATGCGGCACTGCT